>VYZT01005414.1:0-17300 GCA_013400735.1 Pomatostomus ruficeps | reverse complement strand
CTCTCAGAGGAACACAGGGACACAGGGAAAGTGATGAAGGGATACTGGAGTAGATCTGGAAGAGTGAGTTGGGATCCTGCTGGACCATGAGCTCTGGCTAAAGAAGACTGCAATATACCAAAGAGGTTCCAGCAGAGTTAGTTAGCCTCTCTGTATTGCGTTTTCAGAACTGTGCTGGGAGGGACTATTTGGCTATGTCCTGTACGGACACAAATGATTTCCAGGAATCTGCCCTCCACTGCAGTTGGAGTCATGTCAAGCCCTCCAGATTGGTCAGTTCAAGTCCAGTATGGTCAGAGCTAATAGACCACAGGGGACTAATTCTCTGCTGGATCATCAGCATCACTTTACAGAACTGCTCCTGACACATGCAGCTCTGCAAACACTGTCCAGATGTACTTGAACTGCCTCTCTGTGGGCTCCATTTGGACCCAAGAGGGCTTGTTAAGGGCAACCCCATGATGTGCAGATGTTTTTCAATTTTAGGATCTCTCACAAGATTAGACTTGTGAAACTTTGATTTTTAGACCGAAAGCTAAAGAAGGAAAGAGACATATCCCTAAACTTAAGCCTGTAATAGTTCCTCTTTCCTAAACCATGTCTTTGAAAATGGTGGATGTATATTCTTAAAGGTATGCATGTCAGAAACTTTCTAATAAATTGCTTTTGTGGGTATTGGTCTTTCCGGCGTGAAACATCCAGGAATGCTGCGTTCTCAAGACTGCTACTCCATGCTGCGTTGTGCACATAGCAGGAACTTCAAACTGGACCCTTCCACTTGATCTCCCATTATTGTCCCCTTCGTGATCACTCCAGCTTACCCTCCATTACTAGAATGCTACCTATTTGCCACAGTTTCTGTCAGCTTGAGTTTTTCTTCAAACCAAATTCACAGAGATGACAAAAATCCACTCATGTGTCTTGTCCTTCCCTACACCTGCTTCTGGGAGTGCAGTGACAGATACCAGTTTTATTGTGTGCCAATGTTACTGCTCTGTTTACAGCAGATTTAAGAGTTTACATTAGGCCACAGTGTTATCTTCCAGTTTCCCTAATTCTATCTGCTGGCAATCCCAGCTATGTGGTTGGGGTGACTGCTCCTGTCCTAAAAGAATTTGTGTCAATTTCTGCAGGGACAAATCCTCCCTGTGCTAAACCGCTTTGCTGTATTTGCTCGAACTCAAATTTTGACAAAGACGTTCTGTCCACATCCACCAGAAGAGATTGCTTCTTTTTCAGATGCACTTGGAGGTAGATGTGTTGGAAGCTGCCTGTACCTGGCTGATAACTGAGACGAAGCATCTACATAGCACGATCCATGCCCTTTTCTAATTTGTCTTTGAATGACAAATTTGTCTTCACTGAGTCAGCAAAAGAAGAGATCCTACAGTGGAATTCATTGCCCTTCCATCCCTTTCAACAGAGTGGCTAGGTTTTTGCAATTCCTCCTCAAAATCTGTCTTTAAAAGAACTCTTATATAGACATCCCTCAAATATATTGTCCAGAACTCCATTATATTCTCTAGTCATTTCCGATTCAGACTCATAATGTGCTTTTACTTGTTTAGAATCCTCCCCAACAATACTGGTGTATTCCAAGTAAAAAAGTAAATAAATAAAAAGATTAAAATCTTTGTGAAAATCAGAGTTGTAGGGATTTGATATAGTCCACATTAGTTCTCATCACTGTTGTCCCTAGAGAGTCGGCTCTTAAGAGTTGAGTGTGGATGACCTCAAGAAAGAAAAGCAGATTTCCTTACAAACTTCTGCATTTCACGCAGACGGTACTGTAGTATAATAACATGCTTGTTTTCAATAGCAAAGGAGTGAAAATGCTCGTAGACTTGGAATAGAAACCTAGAAAATATTTAAATGTTTGAATCCATCTGAATGGTTTCTGTACAAAGAAAATGTAGTTCCTGGTGCCCAATTTGTACACTCCAAAATTCCTGGAGATGTCTTCCTCCTGCTGCTTGAATGCTTTGGATATGTGCAGGTGTCCTTTCTGGTCTGTAAAACTACTCAACTACTGAAGAATCAGGGCCACTTCACCTGGTGTTCTCCTTCCCTGAAACACTGTAATTGTTTTGCATCAGGGGTAATTGCACCTAGAGATACTAGAAAAACCCAATGATTCAGACTCGGTAACTCTCAACTATCTTCCCATATTGCATTCCATGATTTGGTTAGATTATATCTTATCTCTAACCTTCTTGCTTCAATAAACACACAATATCTAACTTACCTTCTTCCAGCTTAAACACAAGGAAAATCATGAGCGCTTGATCTGTTGCTGGTGTTAATGACACAATTCCTCATCCTAATTCCAATTCACTCTTCCTGATATCCCACAAATGCCTTTGAGAAAGGCATTTTATCCCTGGTACTGTGCCAAAGACACTTTCTTCCTTTGTCACTGCTGTTTGACTTTCCACGGACTTCATAACGACCTTTTGCAGGCTGTGGTAGATGACAGTCTTGCATACGAAAGTCTGCAAACACATGCCACATCCCAGGCTGTCACTTCAGCTCTGAAGGCCCCTGGCAGCAGATCCCTGATCTTGAGCTACTACTGTAGCAAGAAAGTGTAGTCTCTTCACTAGCAGAGAGAAGAATGGAAAGAGTATACTGTAAAAAATAGGGCAGTAACACAACAGCTTTTTTTTTCTTTCTTTTTCTGTCTGGCACGTGGTCACACATTGCAGTCACCCCATGCTCTGCTCTCCCATAGGCTCTGCTCCTTGGGACCCTTATTCAGTACAGCTGCCATCATGGCAGCCTGATGGCGATGAACAGGGATTACTTTTGTGATTATTTTAGATTCCTGGGACCATCCAAAGTCTAAAGTAAAATATTTTACTGCTTAGCTTTATAGTAATTTGGGAATCTTCAAGATGAAAGCTCTGCCAAATCTCAGTTCACTTTCTCCTTCTTATCTTTCCTTGGGACAAACAAGTCTGTGTGATTATCTGTACAGGTTAAGGCTTACCTTACAGGCTTTGGATGTTTTCTGGTTTTTATATTCCCAAAGTAAGTTAGGCAAAGAGAAGGCTCCACTCAAGCAATGTTTGGTGGGCCCTTTGTTTTTCCAAGACACACACTGAGTTGCTGTTCTATTATAGCCTCTTCCTCCTGTGTTTTGGGGGATTGGCCTGGCTTTTCATGTTAAAATGGATGGTCTCCATGCTCGCTTTTGAACTCAGTCATGACTGTGTTCCTTTCCAGTGGTCCAAACTTGTCTCTTTTGCTGTAGCCCTGACATTCTCCCTAATATCCACTACATCATAGAGGTACGCTTTGTCTTTCTGATACGGAGTTATATTTTAAACACCAGCCTGTTTATGTGTGTTGTATTCACTATTGTCTCTGTGTTAACTTTCTCTGGAAAACTCCATTCTGGAATGCTAGTATTAAGTGAGCAAATACTATAGTGACATTTTCTGTACAAAAAATGGCAAAATCACCAAGTTCCATGAATACACAAAATGAGCTTCTTCTTAGCTATGGGCTGTGACTCCAACACTCTTGACAACCATTTTTTCAGTCTTCTTCTGACAATTAGAAGTTCAGCTGAAAGCACTTTGGGATGGGGAATGTGTGCACTTTTGGTGTTGGTGAAGTGTCTGTCCCCTGCTTGGAAGGATGTGGTGGTGTTGCTCGTTGGAGCCCTGCCCTCCACCATGCCTATGGCCTACAGGCACTCTGGCCTGGAGAAGTTGACTAATTTGTGAGCATCAAATCCCCTTCTATAAAGCGAGGATTATAATCCTCCTTTCTTGGTCTTGTCTGTTTGAACTGTGAGTACTTTCTGCAGATACTTTCCCTTGAGATGTGACTGTAGAT
This sequence comes from Pomatostomus ruficeps, assembly GCA_013400735.1. Lineage (NCBI taxonomy): Eukaryota > Metazoa > Chordata > Aves > Passeriformes > Timaliidae > Pomatostomus > Pomatostomus ruficeps. The sequence goes on along the minus strand of VYZT01005414.1, from coordinate 13,457 downwards.
CATGGAGTGCAATAGGGGTGTTTCCTTGGTACTGCTAGAGTAGTACTTAAAAATTCAAATTGCAGGAGATGGATAGTAATGCTAATCATCATAATGAAGATGGAGCATGACTTTTGCTGCATGACAGCAGAAGGAAAGACTGAAAAATAGATGTCTAAAATCACTGAGTGCATACTTCCAAAGACAGGGCTTGCTCAGCAGCCAGGTGGCAACAGACATGTTGTTTATTTGACAGAGATTAACTCTTGACTCAAAAAGAAAACTTGCTTCCCAAATGAAGACATATGGAGGGTTTTAATGGCAATTGCAAGACATGTGGCTGGGTTATGCCAATATGTGTGAGCTCATAAAGACACAGGTTGTATATCTGGTGAGGGGTTCCGTGAATTCCACCTCTATTTAAGAGTAAAAACATTTCTCACCCTGGAAAGAAAGTCAAAGAAAAATTGTGTCTGAGAGGACAGGGTTAGGGTTAGGGTTACCAGCTCCAAGGTAGTCAGATGTGATGTCTGCCCAGTAAGGGAAGACACTTCTGTTCAGCTGCATGGATGGCTTTTAGCTTGACCTTGCTCAGGATTTCTGTCTAGAAGTTGGCCTCACTCAAGGTGAGATTTTTAAATTATGTTAAAAGTGGCTCATACTAAAGAGTTGCAGTAAAACCAGGGAAGGAAAACATACTGGAAAACATACCAAAATTTGTGTCTGAATTCAGTTTCCATTTGGTGCTCTTGTTACGGCAACCATCTGGATGACAAGAATGGCGTAGTACTGGGGACATCACGTGGAAGGCAGTGGGCAGGAATCGGTGTGCGGAGGCCCTTGCTGCCTGAATCCTGTGATGTTCCTGATCTGAGCTTGTACAGCGAGTACCCACAATGGTGTTATCTGCAGAAGTGCAAAGTTGAGGCAACAATAGCAGCAGGGGTGTTACACCGCATGACTGGTTTCTGTGGTGATGTCTTTCAGACTGGCTGTAGCACAAGTGAAATGTATGGTAGAACAGAGAACATTTGTGCTTTGCTTTGGAGTTTCTTTTTTTTGATACCTTGTCATGGTTTTCAGTGAGGAGCAGATGAACAGGTATCCTGCTTAATGGAGCTTAAAGAGAAAGTGCTTGTAGCCTAAAAAACCCAACCATGTTGTAAAGATGAGGTGGCTTCATTAAAGATTGTAGGGTCTTGCAGTTTTACTCCGAAGAAAACACTGCTAGCTCCACAGTTCAGCTGACAGGGATCTGTCTCAGACTGTGGAGCTTTAGTCATATGCACACATCTTCTTATGGTGCTGAAAATCATTTAGTTGTCTTCTAAAGTCACGGACAGGGAGCTAAAATTGTCTCACTCAGATACACATTTTTGAATTTCAGAATTAAATGTAATAAAGGAGATTTTTATTTTTATTCTCTTTTGATGAGACAGGCAATGAGAGAGTGAGGATGCTGCATTAGGGTATCTTTTGATTTGCTATTTGCTATGTGTTAAACATTTATATTTCAAAGAAGCGTTTGTACCTATACTGAGTGTTTGGCAAATCCAACAGCTCATTAGATGTTAACAATAGCAACACTGCTAAATACAAAGGATTCATAGGCAAAGTACCCCTCAGGCTATATCTCTGAGAGAAAAAGTGGCAAATAGAATCAGAAACTAATTAAATAGTCAGCTAAAGCGAGCATAACTTAAAAAAGCTCTAAAACTACCAAAAATGGAAACATATTACAGTTATCTGCATTCACAGTGCAGAACAAGTTTGGTAGTATTTAAGATAATTCTCTAGTGCCTGCTATTTTTAGTCCAAGGGTAAGCTTCTGTAAGAGCCTTTCAGCCTTGCATCCCTTTAACCTGGCCTAACAAGCTAAGCCAGTAAGCTGTCTGATTTCCGTCTTACAGGAGGCAAAGAGATAGCTGAAACAAACCATTTGTGGTGCAAACGCTCAGCCTATCTTGTCTTAAGAGCTTTCATTGTATGGATTTTTTTTTCCAAATGTCTCAGTATTAAGCTTGCTTGTCAGAGACTAAATTGTCAGGTTTTGCTCTTTGGAAATGGTAGAAGTGCAGGAATGAAAGGAAGATTTTATAGACTCAGCCTAATTGAAATAAACATTTCTGCATTACCAATGGTGAAACCCGATCAGGGCTGTTTAAGCTATTGCTATTGATGCATCTGAAGAAAAAGGAATGTATTTAGTTTTTCTCAGGGAAGGAAGGGCAGACATAAAGGGCCCGATTTCCTTCTCACTTACACTTAATCTGTCCTTGTTTAACTCCATCAGCTTTGCCAGGTGATGCTTGGTTTGTGCTGCTCTAATCCGAGGGAAGCCAAACTGGAGTTGGCGTTATGCTCCCTGTGTCACTAGCACTCAGATTTACAGCACTCTTTGCTATCAAAAGGGGGCAAGGCCAGATGCAGTTGTAAAACACTGTGGTGCTCATTGCACTCTGATGTTTTGGTGCTTCAGGTGGATAAGACATTGCAATATTGCTCACTTACAGGTAGCTACCTCTTTCTTATTTGAAATACTCTGTGGTGGGGTGTCCTTTCCCCTACTCCCTCATGTGTAGAAGGAAGTGCAATCGTGTTTACTTCCTTGTCTCCCTTCTTTCTCTTCCTCTATCCTCTCCTTTCCCCTCCTTTCTCCCCGGTGGTGTATGTAATCCTCATTTATGTTTAAAAACCAGGATTTTATTGCTTCCTAAACATGAGTGGTCCCACCCGCTCGTCTCAGCCAGCCGAGCAAGGCTTGGACACTTTCATCTTGGGCCATTTCCAATCTACAGCTTCTTTCCCCTCTTTCTTTCCTCTCAATTTGGATGCTGATAGAGGAAGGAAAAATATCTCAATAACAAAGGAAGGCTATCTTAGACAGGAAAATGTAGACTGTGTTGAACCCAGTGCAGTGTCCCATCTGTGGTTTAGTATTCAAATGGTTTCAATTCACTTATTATTTCTGGGGTTAGGCACATCCCATGGGGTTTTGGCTGTGCATCTAGCAGCTACACAGGCTCAAATTAAAACTTGTGTTAACTTCAGCAGGGATAACTTTTAAACTGAAGATGCACTTGACATGAACAAATAATGTCAATGTATTTCCAGTAGGGAATGCAAGCACAGCGCGTACCACATTGTAGGCAACCCACTTTTAAACTCAGTGTCTTAGTCATAGCAATGTAGTGCTCAGCTGAAAAACTCACTTGGTAAGGGGGAAGATTTAGCCCTTGCTGGCCTATGGCTGGACTGCTGTTAGTCCTGGGACAAGGTGGTACAGATACACTATGTAGGATCTGCTGTTCTCAGCTTAAGTATCAACATACACAAAGAGCAGAGGACCAGGTCCCTAGCTAGTGTAAATCTGCATAGCTCTGTTAAAACCTGTGGAGAGGCCCTAATTTACAGCAGGTGAACATCTGGGTCTAAGTTCTTTTTCTTTTGGTTGCCAGCAGGATTAAATAGAAGTTCCCCAAATTATTTATTGTAGGTGCTGTGGCGACATCTCAAAGCCCAATAGTAAAACAGGACACCGTTGAGAAGGGGTTGTGTGAACACATAACAAAAAGACAGTCCCTGTCTGAAGGAACTTATGGCCTAATTAATAATGTTATTTAGTGCATTGGTAAGTACATCTGGACTTGACTGCCTGTTCCGTGTCATCTTTTAAGGAGATAAAAACGTATGCCCAGGTTGATTTTCGCCTTTTCTGATGAAAAAGGGACTGGTTAGCATGAGTGCTTCACTAAAAAAAATTGCAGTCTTTTGCATCACACAGATGGAGGATTCATGATCAGGAACATGCAGACTTTTAAAAGACTAGCAGAGAATAAGCAATAAATTCAGTCTTGACTAAGAAGTAAATAGGGAGAGGCAACTGCAGTGGGACCTGTAGTGTGCACCGCAGTATGCATGCACTACACAACTCTGCTAGACTGGTTAAGGGTAAATGGACATGGCAGCCTTAATTTAGGTAAACTAAAAAATTAGTTTTACATTTCAGTGTCAACCCCATTTTATTAATATCGTGAGTTTCAGGAAACTTAGAAACAAGCCAACAGTGGGCATGCTCTAGAGGAGACTGCATGAGATAGCTCTTCTGTGATGTTTATATTTTAAAATGTTTTCTGTTTTAAAATCACCATCTCTACTGTTCTATTTGCATACACAAAATTGGATTGAAAGAACATTAAAGTCTTAGCACTGAATGACAAATCCAGGAGATATGTAACTGAGGATATTATCAGACGTGTACATATCCAAGTATTTAACTGATGGGAAATTCAGATGCATCGCCTCATCCTGAAGAGTATTCTTGGTGGTTGTAGGGGTTTACCAGGTTGCACTGTTCAGTCACCGCTTTTTGAGGTGAAGATTTATTTGCTTGCTGGGAGAGGCTTTCATTTTATTTTCATGGGTCTGTAAAGGCACTCTGAAAAACTTGGCAAAACGCACCTGAGATCTGTGCTGTTAAGCCCTATGCCTGCTAGGACATTCTTTAGTGTGGCATCTCCACCTTCTCATTTGGTACTTCGTTATAAAGGAGCCTTTATTGCTTTCAGCCTAGGACACTCAGAGTACAGGTACCCAAAGTTTATTTTATCTATCTAAACCACCTCTCTAAATAGTATGTGTGTCACTCAACACGTCTGCTAGTACATACAAACAAGGAGGACATTGAAGGACAGTGCTGTGCCACCTAAAAATAAGTTATAGCTACATAGGTAAAATATACCGAGGAAATGCATCTTCAGGCTTGTAAACAAGTTTTTATGCTGTATCTGAGTAAACTCTTTTAACCAGCTCAAACCAGATAGCTGCCATCCAGTTAAATTACAATAAAAATTGATGGGAAGCCCAGATGATCCATTGAAGTTTCAACTGTAAGGAAAACCAGTGTTTCTCTTCCTCTGCGACATGACTTGTGTTTGTCATACCTGTTCAATGGGCATGTGTTAAGTTTGATGAAAGTGAACATGCTGAGAAATTAAAATATCATAAAAAGCATTTAATGAAGTTGATACTTTAAAAATGCAAATTTCCTGGTCAAATTAAATTCCAATTTTCTAACAGTAAAAGCACCAGATAGAAGTATCTTATTTTGTAGTTTAAAAAGGAATTTTTGAGTGTGTGTTTCATTTGTGCAAAAACAGTGTCCACATAAATGAACGAAATTTTAAAAATCTATGTAAACTGTTCTCTGCTATATTGTGTATAATTTTGCCTTTAAGTTTGTATTTCTTTAGAGTAAAAAATCTCAATATAGAAGTAGGGATGATTGTGGACATCCTGACACATCCAATATAATTAAAACTAAAGCAAATGCAACACTGAAATAGAGAATGAACAAAAGGGACAAGATAATGCTTCTTGTTGGCAAAGGAAGAGTCCATGCTATCACTCAAGTGCAGTTTTTAGAGATATTTATCGCTATAAAGAGGACAAACAAGTTTTTACATCAATTACATGTGTGAAATCATCACTGCAAAATATATGTAGCTTTTTTTTCCTCCAGGATACACTATGCTGCCTTACAAAGGTAGATGAATGTTGAAAAATCTTATGTCAGTGCATAGAGAGATTAGTGTGGGCATGAACCATAAATCAAGTAAATAAATAAATCTGAGCAAGCAGTGCTTGACTGTTTGGACTGAAATACTGCTGACACTGTCATTGAAAGCTCTGCAATGGGGAGGGTCCCAAATGTCTTCCCTACCTTGTGCTGTACCTTTTCTTCCCCTTCTTTCTACAATACCCACTCCATCCATATTAGAGCTTGTCCAGACTGGTACCCCAGGAACTTTAACTCTCTACCCTCCTGTATATTATTTAGATGCATAATAGTAATTAAAAATCCCTGTCTGGGTTGTTGCTTAGGACCTTATTACACGCATGAGCAACTGTCTGTGTGTGGGGAAGGAGGATGGGTAAGAGGTGCCATTTGCTGCTCCAAGGGGGGAAGCTTCTGGGTGATGAGCTCAGAGGCAGCCTGCCTAACCTTTTGCGCCCTGGGCAGTGAGCTACCTGTGCAGCTCAGGCTACCTGTCCTGCATCCTCTTCCCCAGCAGCAGCTCCTCTGCTCACCCGTGCTTCACCAGCAGTGCTGGCAGACAGGAAACTTCACCTCCACCCTAGCTTCTCTGGCTGTCTTGCGCAGTGAGGAAAAATTCCCAGCCTTTCTTTTTATTGTGGCTCTTCATCAGGCGCTGTTTTCCCTTTGCACTTCTGCACTTTCCCTGCTCTTGTTTTTACCACCAGAAACACAGAGAGAGTTTTGTGCTTCATTGTGGAGCTCAGCCCAAACCTAGCCCATTGTGGGCTGGACAAGACATGCCAGATCTTCTCCTGCTGCAGTTCCCTACCCATGAAGACCAGGTGGCCTTCACTAGCCCTGGACAAAGCAGCACAATATTAAGTCCATGGTGTGCCTCAGTATTACAGATATGCGGTTCCTTTACAGCATCAAGGCCTGTAGAAGTTAAAAAGCCTCCTGGCGAGCTAACCCAGTAAAACACAAAGAGCATTTATTTAGTAATCAGCAAATTAGTCTATATAGTCAGCAAATGTTGAGGCCCAAACTGATGATAAGATGATTTGCTTTCAAGTGTTTTCTCTATATTGTGCTCAGGATCAAGTATAAATTGAATAGAGTGACCTTTTGATACTGAGTCAAATTGACTGCATTTGCAAAGATTCCGTGGTTTCACTTACTATAAATTTTTGATATTTGGTCTACCACTGGTGAAACAAATCCAGCACAACAATATCTTATCATTGGTCCCCTTAACACAGTCGATGGCACAATAGCTTGCTTGCAGATTGTTTTTTGTTTTATCTTCTCCCCAGAATCAAAGATTACTATTATAGAGAGGAAGGATGCAGTTTACACAAATCAAATTGCAATGGCTTGCAAAATGTGTATGAATTTTGGTCAAAAGATGTAAAGCATAGGTTGCTAGCTGGATCCTCAAGTTTGTGAGATGAGTAAGTCAATTAGGAGCTCTTGAGTTTATTATAAACTTAATTGCCAGGCTGTAATGGAAACTTCTGAACTGCAACGACTTGTTGGAAGTAATAAAAAAGTGACTTTGTGGTAGAAGAATATTCAGTAGGCTTTTTTAAACTGACATGTTTAGCTTAAAGCAGATAGGTTAGATTTTTCACTTGAAAAGGTAGTCCATCTCACAGGACCTATGGCAGCATTATTTCCAGTGATCAAGGGCATGATCTTGAAGAAAAGCTTATTTGCAAATGGTCTGTGCTGTGGTTTTTTGTTGGGATTCTTTAATACCATGTACTTGACAGAAGTTTTGCAATGTCAGGTGAGCATCTCTCAGAGAGAAGGCAATCCTAGTTCAGGTACCAAGATTACACATAAGAACCATCTGAGAAATAAGCAACATGTTGATAATGATGAAAAGTATTTTATTTTATTTTATTTTATTTTATTTTATTTTATTTTATTTTATTTTATTTTATTTTATTTTATTTTATTTTATTTTATTTTATTTTAGTTATACACTGAAGAGGGGAGGGGGAGAATGGATGCTGCAGGTGCTCCCATCTCCTTCAGCCTGCAGACATTTAGCAGGTCCTTCCAGTGGTGCTGTAATGTCCCTGGGAGTGATGCTGGGGGTTTGTTCCCCTCCAGGACCTAGCTCTGGAAATTAGGCATTGCAGTACCTGTATTGTGTAGAATCACAGTATTTATTTAACATAATTTCAGGAGAGAGCATTTTGGGATGGTAGAGCACATTGCTTCAAGTATGTATCTCAAGAAATCCAACTGGAGTGAGACTTTTGCATAAATATGGGCAAGTGGTTGGTCTTACAATTGAGATATATCCACATTCTGTATGAAGGGCAGTGGGACTGCTGAAATCAGAAGGCAGGCTCTGGATTCAAGTGGTCTTTGCCTGCAGGTGCATGTGAGGAGTATGAATATAGCTGTCTCCTTCAAGAAAAGAAAATATCTTGTTTCCTTCCCATACCCTAAAGGCATTTGCACAGGGGTGGTGATAATTAATCCCTATATTTCTACTTCATATAAAGAAACCTGGCTGTAATTTTCTCCTAGTGGGACTCCATTTTGTTTTTAAAGATAATTGATAGCTCTGGACTTAAGCATTTCAATTATGAGAGTGTCTCTTGGGAACCAGACTAACAGACCTTGGAAAAATGTTCTAATGCAAATGCATCATGTGAATTTTTACTGTAAGACAATGCAGGATGCTTAAGGATTTGCAAAGCAGTTGAACAGTAAAATAAAAGCTGAGAAATTTCTCAAAATATATAAGGACATGGGACTGATCGTGGGCAGGTAAGGTGGAACAAGTGGTTCTCCTACTTGGACCAGTAATTCATCTTTGGCCCTGGGTATGGCCAGCTCTAAGTTGAGGAGAAGGAAGCGCTCGCCTTGGACAGTGTATGGAAAAAGCAGCAAAATCAACGTGACAGCACTGTCTGTGCCATGCCATGGCAGGTTGGCTCCTTCTGTGCCAGAAGAGGGAAAACTTGGGCTGTAATTCTTCCCTTTCATCATCCTTTATTTCAGTTCTCATTTTTCTCTGTCAGGAGTAGGAATACCAGCCTGCGTCTTAATCCCTGTACACCTCCTACCCTTCCTGTGTTTCTGTCCAGCCTATGGCTCCTTATCCTCTTGTGGCAGCACTTGGTTTGTGGGGCTGGGGCTGAGACACCACCTGCCCCTACGCTTGCATGTTTGTTGACAGGAGCTGCTCAGGGCCTGAGTGGTGTTAATGAGCTTTTCAGCGCCTCTGCATCCTTATGTGCAAAAAGGGATGAATCTGTACCCCTCGTTTCTTAAGGAAAAGACAGTGTTAAGGACATCCTTACTCCAAAATTTATCATTAAGGAATTAAATCCTCATGGAAGTCCCTGATGTGCTCACAAGTCAATTTTGTTTGTTTGAAAGTAGTGCCATAGTGTATTAGTATTTTTAGATCACTCAGATATTTTCAGCTAGAGGAAAACCTTTTCTTTTCTTTTTTAATTGTGCTATGAATAGATCTTACACTGCTGAGGAGAAATGAGTCAGTATTTTGAAATGGTGATCCCCTGTGAGTTGTAGTGTACACCTGGCTGCTCTGAATTGCTTACCAAGCTGGGCTGCTGGAGTGGTGACAGCTTCTACCAGCTGTGGATCTGTCCCAAAGTTTCCAGAGCTTTTTACGAAGATGTGGCGAGCTGCCACAGCTCCCAGCTCCTTGGGGCTCTGGATTAATAATGCAGTTTAGACCCTGATCTTTCAGTATGAATCACAATGGGCCCATGCACTATTCAAATTGTCAGTAAAGAAACTTCAGAGCATCATCATTTATTAGCTGATTTCACTCCTTGAGATACAGTTAGCATAAGTTGTGCATGTACTAATCACAATTGAAAGGCATGGAGAAAAGTCACCCAGAGAGAAGATGTTGGAGATACTATTTATATTTTGAAAATATTTTCTAAAAGATGGGCTTGACCCTTTCCTGGAATGGAATAGCATACCTGTGCTGATGACAGGAGCTACAGGGTAATCCTGAGTCCTGATATCTGCAGATTGGCTTCAAGGTTTTCAAGAAGGGATCACAGAAACACACATGGATGAGGTTTGAAGGGACCTCAGTGGGTCAGCTGGACCAACCTCCCTGCTCAAGCAGGGTCACCGTAGAGCATATGACACAGGATTGCATTCAGACAGTTCTTGAATATCTCCAATGACAGTAACTCCACAGCCTCTCTGGGCAACTTGTTCCAATACTCTGTCATTCACAGAGTAAAGAAGTTCTTCCTCATGTTTAGGTAGAACTTCCTGTGCATCAGTTTCTGCCTGTGGCTTCTGGTCCTATTGCTTGGCAGCACCGAGCAGAGCCTGGCTCCATCCTCCTGCCACCCTCCCTTCAGGTACTGACAGGCAGTGATGAGCTCCTCTCTCAGTTGTGTCTTCTCGAGGCTGAACAGGCCCAGCTCCCTTAGCCTTTCCTCATAACAGAGATGCTTCATTTCCTTCATCATCTTTGTCACCCTCCTCTGGACCTGTTCCAGGAGCTCCATGTCTCCCTGGTACTGAGGAGCCCAGAACTGGACACAGCACTCCAGATGCACCTCACCAGGGCTGAGTGGAGGAGCAGGGTCACCTCCCTCAATCTGTTGGCAATGTTCTCCCTAAAGCACTCCAGGATACCATTGGCCCTCTTGGCTACAAGGGCACTTCTGGCTCATGAACACTTGGTGCCCACCAGGTCCTTCTCTACAAAGCTGCTTTCCAGCTGATCAGCCTCCAGCCTGTGCTGGTGCCCAGGGTTATTCTTCCCCAGGTGCAGGATCCTGCATTTGCCTTTGTTGAATTTTAGGTGGTTCCTTTCTGCCCATCTCTCCAACCTGTCCAGGTGCTTCTGAAGGGCTGCACAGCACTCAGGACTATTGCCCACTCCTCCCAGCTTTGTGCCATCCATCAACTTGCTGAGGAGGCATCTGGACCTTCATCCAAGTCACTGATGAATAAGTTAAACAGTACTGGGCCCAGTATTGAACCCTGGGGGACACCACTCATAACAGGCTTCCAACTAGACCCCATGCCACTGATTATGACCCTCTGGAATCTGCTGTTTAGCCAGTTCTTAATCTACCCCTCTGTCCACTCACCTAACCCACACTTCTTGAGTTTGCCTATGAGGATGTTGTGAGACAGTGTCAAAAGCCTTGCTGAAGTCCAGGTAGACAATACCCACTGCTCTCCCCTCATCCATCCAGGTAGTTGTTTCATCATAGACGGCAATCAGGTTGATTTACTTCTCTTTAGTGAAACCATGCTTGAGTACCCCGATCACCTGTGTCATCCATGTGGATAGAGATGGCCTCCAGAATGCAGTGCTCCGTCACCTTTTCAGGGATCAAGGTGAGGCTGACTGGCCGCATTCCATGGGTCTTCCTCCTTGCCTTTTTTGAAGACTGGGGTGACATTTGCTTTCTTGCAGTCCTCAGACACCACTCCTGGTATCCACGACCTTTCAAAGATGACCATGAAGCAGCCTCACTATGCTGTCTAACAGCTCTCTCCAGCATTCTTGGATTCATCCTGTCAGGGCCCATGCACTTGTGGATATGAAGTTTTCCTAGGTGTTCTCTAACCCAATCTCATGGTAATGAAAGACATTTTAAAATGTTGCATGATTTTTTTTAAAGGAAGAAAATTTAAGGATAAATCACAACATTGCTCCCTATATGCACTCTAAAGGGATGCCTGTAAGTGGACAAGCCTCTGTTACAGCTCAGTCTTTGGCCTCTGTGGCCTCTATGGATTGCCAACAAGCAACAGGTATTACAGATATAAAATGCTAACCACAAGGTGAACCCAGCTCCATCAATAGTCAGAATAAGCAAAAGAGAAGGAGTCATCAGGGGTAGAGGATTTAAATACCTTTGTGTGGGTAAATTATCAACTCATTTCACTGGCCAGAGAGAATATCTCTGGAGACATTTTACTGAAGGCAGAAATGCAGTTAGATTGTTACACAACTATTAAAGTGTTTTCAGACAGAGAATTATTTTAGAGCTGTAGAAATATTAAAGTATTAGAGCAAAGCATGTAAAAGCAGAGAAGAACACAGCTGGAAACTTTTCGTGGTCTTTGGACTCCTAGATCACTCATGTTTGAGGATTGGTTGATGTTCTGAGAGTTTACTTCTGTTGCATTCACCCATATCAAGTGACACAAATGCCAAATTTTATGTCCTTTCAGAGCTAATGGCATTCTGGATATGCTGGAAATTTCTGTTGTCAGAAACACAAAAGCATGTGCATTCATTGGGATACTTGTGTTCTTTGCCTCCTTCATCTGGGTGAAAATTTACAGGGATAAAACATCTCTGGCCCCAATGTCTTTATGTTAACAGTGTAATTCGGAAGTGATGCATAACTGCTTCTGCATTAAAAAGGCAAGTTAGCAATGTGCAGTCATTATGAATTGTTTTCATGAAAGTTTAATAACTGCATATATTTGCCATGCAGCTTTACATTTGAGATTATCCTCTGGTCCTTTTTCTTACAGAGTGTAGTTCATTTAGGTGGTCTAAATACGTGGGATCTGCTCCTATAGTCAGAAGCAAATCCTTCCTGTAAGATCCTGGTTGAAGTTAAGGACATGGTGGAGTCAGTTCAGAGGGCATCCGCTGGTCTCAGCAGAGATGGAAGGTGCTCAGCTCCTCCTGTTCCACCAAGCCTGTGTGATGAGCAGGTTGGATGCTGGTCTGAAATGTGAACTTCTGTGGTGACGGTGCTGAAACCATGAAAGAGCCTGCATTTGGCTATGGTGTTGCTTCTAGCCAGTGCTGTCAACACCAAGACTCAAGCTGCAATAGCAAAGGAGAAAGCTGCTGCTTCAGTGGTTATTGCTCTGACATTGATGTACCCAACCATCTCTCCCCCTGCATCTCTCCTCAGCACTATTTGTGCTGTATCTAATAATTGTGTTTCTTTATAAACAGTAATTTAGGACAATTAGGAGCAATAGCATAGTTAAACTTTTAAAAGGTTATCTAGCAATGTCATTTTTCTGACTAATGTGTTCCTGCTGCCATGTCGTTTGTGAACAGACATGTGTTAGCCAGCTAGTGTGCTTCATCTGTGGTGACTTTGATTTATTTGCTCTGTAAATTGGGACTGAAGCAATAATGGAAAGTGACATTAATTGTTTAACAGAGTCCTCTTTGTCACATCCTCTGGTTTCTCTGGAGTGTTTGAATGTTGAAACTTGTACAAAACTAATTGAAATTGCGGTGATGAGAACCGGTGTCTGCACAACTTTCTGTTCTTGAATGTCAGTGCACTTGAATGTCTGTTTAAAGCATGAGAGTTGAGCAGCTAACAGCAAATAGCAGGTTTTCTTCTGGCATGCTATTATTAAAGAAGGCATTCCCTGTTAGAAACAGCAACACTTCCAGCTTCATTGTCAGCTTTATAAGCTGCAAGGCTCAGCAGTGTGCCCCACCAGCTGGACTTGCTGAAAAAATTCCTGGTGTAGGGCTGGGGATCAGGCAGCCAAACCACCTCATGGAAACCCTAGGCTTGAGGTCTGGCTCTCACACCATTCATCCCACCACCTGTGAGGGGCTTGAAATGCCATTGGGAAAAAAAAACCCAAAAAACTGGTACACACCTCTTCGCCCAATAATGCCGTTTCTTACTTTGCTAGAAGAGACCCCATAATTTTCCTCTTTTCCTCTCAGAAAGTGGTTGTGAAAAGCTGGATTCGGAACATGGTTTTATTCATGGTGGCTCTCCTCTGTCATTTCCATCCTCTACACACTGAATTATCACAGCTATGTGCATATGTCTGCGTAGTATGGTGAAAATCACCTGATACCGAAACTTGGATGCTTTTTTTCAGTGGCCAAATGCCTTTTGGCCTTTTAAGTAAATGCTTCTCCTTAGCATTAGCCTGCCTGAGTATTTATTTGTTTCTTGGA
>VYZT01005412.1:5002-53552 GCA_013400735.1 Pomatostomus ruficeps | reverse complement strand
CCCCCCAGATTTGGGCAGAACCCAGCCCTGAGCTGCAGTGGGTTTGTGCCATGTGTCAATGGTGCCCTGCACATTCGGCAGTCTCAGTCGAGTCCTCGGGAATTTTGTTGCCTCTCATGATTTCCTCGGAGGCTCCTGTTCTGCCAGAGCTGATTTGGTTTCACTCCGTGAGCGCTCCGGCACAGAGAGCAGGGTTTTGTTTGGGTGGGTCAGACTCGCATCCCGGATTAGCTGGAGCTGGCCTGGCAGATACAAAAGGGGATGGTTGAAGTCTGAAAGCTCTTGTCGCGTTTTGCCCTGGGGAAATCCCCCGGTCTGAAAGAACAGCAAGAAGTTCTGAGTGTGATCCAGCGCAGCTCCCACGTGTCAGGTTCATTAACCTGGATTTACAGCGCTGTCACCTTGAGGAATGGTTTCTGCTCCGGATCAGACCCTCAGCTCTGCGGGTGTGGGATCAGAGCTCGCAGAGTCCAAGGTTTGCTCTGCTCCCAGGCCGAGGTTTGCTCTGCTCCCAGCCCAGTCTGCGGCTGCGAGGGGCTCGGGAAGGGGGTGCAGGGCAGCTCTGACCGTAGGTGCAGCTGCATCAGCCCAGGGGTCACCAGCAGCACATCCAAACCTGCTTCCAGCACCTTCCTGCACCGTGGCTGTCAGGGCAGGCGTCCTAAAACAGCAGCCAGAGGGATCCTGGCCCTGCAGCACGGGCAGGCTGGGATCCTGGCCGTGTAGGAGCCTTGCTGGGCTGCCGGACTGGTGGGGACAAGGGACGGCTGTGGTGCTCAGGTCTGGCCCAGACCCCAAGAGCATCACAGGAGCATTTCGGCTGAGAAAGATCCGGGTCACATCAACCAGCACCCTGTTCTCCACAAACCACGTCCTCAAGGGCCACATCCATGTGGTGTTTGAACACCTGCAGGGCTGGGCACTCCAAAGCTCCCTGGGCAGCCCCTGCCAAGGCCTGAGCACCCTTTCCATGGGGAAATTCCTGCTGCTGGCCAAGCTGAGCCTCCCCTGGCCCAGCCTGAGGCCGTTTCCCCCTGTCCTGTCCCTGTTCCCTGGGAGCAGAGCCCAACCCCCCCGGCTGCCCCCTCCTGGCAGGGAGTTGTGCAGAGCCAGAAGGGCCCCCTGAGCCTCCTTTGCTCCAGGCTCAGCCCCTTGCCCAGCTCCCTCAGCCGCTCCTGGGGCTCCAGCCCCTGTCCAGCTCCGTTCCCTGCCCTGGACATGCACCAGCCCCTTCAGGGCTCACTGGCCAGGAGGGAAACAAAAAACAAGGAAACATTCCTGTTCCTCTGGAGGATGAAGTGCTTGCTTTCATTCAACACTCTTTAAGTGTCCCGAAAGAAACAGAAGTCCCCATCCCTGGAAGTGTTCAAACAACACATGGATGTGACGCTTGAGGACATGGTTTGTGGAGAACAGGGTGGTGGTGCTGGGCTCTGTCCAGCCGCTGGCACAGCACCCCCAGGGCCTTTCCCGACGGGCCCTTTCCAGCCCCTCTGGCCCAGCCTGGAGCTGCAGGGCTTGGGGGGACCCAGGGCAGGACCATCTCCTGGTACGATCCCTTCCAACCCAAACCAGGCTGGGATTCTGGAGTCAGGTTCCACTCTTTCCTTCCCACTCTCCCCCTTTTTCCGTAGTGCAGGGTGGGGGCTGTGATGGTTCTCTGCTGTTTCCTAAGGAAACCCTGAACCATCCTATCCAGGCTTGTTACTCCAGTCAAGATGAAGTTTCCCAACAGTGAAAATTAATTCACGCAACCTCAGAATTCTTTGTTTTGTTTAAATATTTGTTTACAATAATAGACCCACTATCAGTGAGTTGTCTCTCTGTTTTCCCAGAGTTTCTCTGACACGCTGCCTTTTCCTCTCCTCTGACATGCATTAAAACTAAAAATTGTCTTCATTCCTGTTAACAGCAGTTCAAAGCTATGCTGAAACACTACAATTACACAAGTAACACACAGCACTTTTAAAGGTCTGCAAAAATGAAATTCTCATCTTTCAAAACAGATAAAAGCCTTGCAAACATGAACCACGAAGGTTTCGAAACAAGGTAAAGCCTTAAAGAGACGGAATTAATTAAAGAGCACTTCTAAAATCATTTCATACTTGAGCAGGGCATCGTCACTTCTAAGGACTGGAGAGGTTCACACTGAGTAAATCCTTCCCTCTTGGTTGGGAAATTGCAGGACTTGCTCTGCATGAGGTGTCCAAGCACATCCCTGAGTTTCCCTGGGGTTCCCAGGTCAGGGCTTGAGCCCCCCAGGCTTTTCCCAGTGGAAATGAGATCCTTCTGAACTTTTCCCAGTGGGAATCTGGCTGACATCAGGGCGGTGTTGGCCAGAGAGCAGAGGGGCAGGGTGGTTTAGCAGAGGGTTGTGGTTTATTGGGTATTTTTGTTGTAGGGGTTGGGCCTGGTGATTCCTCTTGCTCTGCTGGCCATTAAATCTCTGCCATTCCTGAGGTGGAGTTTCCCCCTGTTCTGAATCTGGTTCATCTCCAAAGGGGCACTTTGGACTTTTCACGTGGTTGTCATCCCAACCTTTCCAATTATGTGAAGTACAGGGATAAAAAACACTTCAACGTGAGGGAATTGCAGTTTAAAACTGCAGCACTCAAGGATTGAAGTCTTGAATTGCAAAAGTCGGGTAAGAAATGAAAAGCAGGGCTGGAATTACAGAAGGTCAGAGGCAAAGCAGCTTTTCCTACGCATCATTTACTCCCCTTGATGCATCGCCCATGACTCCAAATGAGTGATCCCCATGCCTGTTTTTAAGGACAGAAGTTTATTTTCTCATCATGAAATGAAGTTTGAAGCATTTTCTGCCTCCTAATGAGGGGAAACTTATTTTACCTTTCCCTCCTGGTGAGTGCAGGTAGCCAGAGGCCTTGCTAAGCACTCGTAAATTTGGGTTTAATTTCAGCAAATTCCAAATTCAACCATTTCCGAATGGGGATATGCTGAGGTAAGAGACTTTGCTAAAATATGAAGAATTTAATTGTGTAGAGTTCTCACCTCATTAGATATGTTGGAGGATTTGCCAGCAGTAAATGCTGTTGTCCTGGTTTCACACTTATTTAGTGGTTAGCTCGGTGCAAGTGTTTTAACATTGCAATTAGAACACAGATACATTTTTATTCTTCTGTAGTAAAATGATTTAGTATGTTTAATTAATTGAGTATGTATAATTAATCAGGCCTGCTCTAGGTTCCTTTCTGCATTCCTAGCTTTATGGCAGGGCTGTGTGGAAAAAGATAAAATATTATCGGTGCTGGCATTCATTTTTATGTGTGATGCGTGTTCCTGCGAAAGGAGAGAGCATAAACACCTCAGTGCTCCTTCCAAGGGCAGCTTTTCTCCCTCAGAGAACCTTGGAGAAAGCAGAGACCGGAGCAAGGAGTTCCTTGGACACCTCCAGGGCTGGGGCTGCAGCTCCTCAGGCAGCCCCTGACACCAGAGCTGCAGGAATTCACGGAATTGCTCAGTTCAATTTCTCTGTGACCTCAGGAAGTGTCAGGACACTCCTCTGTCATTCCCACAGCGATGCCATCCCTCACCTGGCTGAGGAAGGTGTGTCAGACTCCACAATGCCACTGTTTTTCTCCCCAGAATATTCCATTTCCCGGGGGAATGTTGCTGTATCCATCCCCCTGTGCACACCTTTTACAGCTGTTGAGTTTAGTTTGTTCACAGGTGAGGATTAAAGCTCTGCTGTCAATATGGGTGCGTTTTTCAGGATTCTCTCTCCACTTTGTGCATAACCAGCTGTGAACCCTCTCTTCCTGCTTCCAACCCCTCTTGCAGTTAGGGAGGCTCAGGCTTTTAATCCCTGGAATGCTGGGTTGGCCCGGGTCTGCCAGCAGCCCTTGCCCTGGAGAGGCATCACCAGAGTCACCTCATTTTTCCTGTCTCTGGTGGAAGCTGAAAATACAAAACCCATTTGTTATTTCAAAGAAAAACATGGCATGGAGGCTCTGCTGTTGTTTCTGCTTTCCCCCTGGTGCTTTCTGACTGCGTCCTTCTTCCCTTGGGAGAGAAATTCAAAGTTCTGAATCCATCCACAGAGATTTTGGGTCTCTCCCTCTCAGGGTGGTCCGGCCTTTGACACAATTCCTGCTCTCGTTTGTTGTTTTGGAGCGTTAGTGATGCAGTGCTGGATCAGGGGGTTGTTTTGCCTAATGGCTTTCTTGGCTGTTTTCCTGGAAGGAGAAGGGAGAAATATGGATGGGAGCTTTGCAGCAGGGCACGAGCTGGGCTGGGTTCTTGGGAGATCCGTCAGCCACAGGCAGAAATCCTCCTGCCTTTCCTGAGAGCCCAGACCTCGGGGCTCATGAATTCCTCACCTGTTTCCACAGCCTCGCTTAAGGAATCTCATCAAAACCGGGATAAAATTCAAGGCTGCTTGGGGTGGTTGCCCACTTCCCCCTGGCTGGGAGATTTTGGTTTTTCCTTCTTCAAATCTCCTGTCTGCACTGCTGAAATGAACACTGTGCAGGGGTGACAGCAAACAGGGCTACCACCCAGATCACAAGACTCAAGCCTGTAGTAGAGACTCTGATATCCATGTGAATGGAAGGATAACCTGATCCCAGGATTTCCAGGCTGATGTGGAGTCTGTGGATCCCCATATGCACACCAGGCTGCTCACTGACCTGGAGGTGAAGCTCTCCTGACATGATTTATGTGTGATACATTTGAAAAACCAGAGGAGTATTTTGAGAACCCCGGGCCAGGTAGTTTCCTGTCCTTGGTTTGGTCTCTCTGCCTGTTACCCCTGCAGCTCTGTCTCCTGGGACAATCCAAGGGACAGCCAGAGTGGATCCCATGGGATGTTTCTGTTGGAAAGTAGAGATGTGCTGCCCCATGCTCTAAATCTGATGTTGTGTGTTGGAACCAGACCCATCCAGCCAAGGAGGGGTCTCTGTTCTCCCCAGGAAGCTCTCACAGGTTCTGTTCTGAACCTTGCTCTTCATCTTTATTAGATTTGATTTTCTATCAGGAGATATTGTCCCTGTCCCCAAAAAGGGTGGGAAGGAGGAGCCTGGGAACCCTGCCCTGTCACCTCCCCTCCGAGCTGGGAAGATGCTGGGACAGCCCCTCCTGGGAGCTCTGCTGGGCTCAGGGGGCACAGGGGCTGATTTGGGACCCCCAGCACGGCCTCACCCAGGGCAAACCCTCCTGACCAAGCTGGGGCCTCTCTGGTGGAGAGACTCGGTCAAAGGGAAGGGAAGGGAAGGGAAGGGAAGGGAAGGGAAGGGAAGGGAAGGGAAGGGAAGGGCCCTGGATGTCCCTGCTCTGGGATTCTGTAAAGCCCCTGACAGGGACCCAGAGCCTCCCCTCTCTGACTGGAGACAGCTGGGTTTGATGGAGGGGCTGTGGGATGGAAAAGGAAGGGGTTGTGTGATCACAGCCACAGGGTCGTGGTCAATGGCTCAGAGTCCTGATGGACACTGGTGGGCAGTGGGGTCCCTCACGAGTCTGCACTGGGACCAGGGGGGTTTGATCTCCATCAGTGACACCGATGAAGGGACTGAGGGCACCCTCAGCAGGCTTGCAGGGGACACCGAGCTGAGGGTGACCTGATGGAGCTCCAGGACCTGAAGGGGCTGACAAGAAACATGGAGAGAGACTCTTTCCAGGGGCTGGAGGGCCAGGAGCCAGGGAATGGCTTCCCAGTGCCAGAGGGCAGCGATGGATGGGATATTGGGCAGGAATTGTTCCCTGGCAGGGTGGGCAGGCCCTGGCCCAGGGTGCCCAGAGAAGCTGGGGCTGCCCCTGGATCCCTGGCAGTGCCCAAGGCCAGGCTGGACATTGGGGCTGGGAGCACCTGGGACAGTGGGAGGTGTCCCTGCCATGGCAGGGGTGGCACTGGGTGGGCTTTGAGGTCCCGTCCAGCCCGGGCTGTTCTATAATTCAGTGACACTGCCTTAGGTCCAGCGAGCTACCGTGCAGAAGGGAGGAGAAAGCTGTGCAAGGGAAAACAGGCAATCCTATTTTCTCTCCTGATTTTTCTTGTCTCCTTTTCTGCCTTTCTCTGCCCGTTGTCCTGAGCTGATGGTGTGCTCTGCTTTACACAAGGTAAAACAAAACCTTTTCCAGAAACCATCTCCTGCCATGCGCTGTCTGGAAACTCCGTGTCTCGTTTGATGGAGAATTACAGATTTGATTTCAAATAAATGGGAATTGCTGTCTGGTTTTTGTTCTGTGGTAAGGGGTGTAAAGCAGGATTTTAACACCTAAAATCCCCGTTGGGCCCGTTTAAAATCCTTGCTGTTGTAGTAGTAGAGGAAGAATTGCTTAAGGTAGCACAGAGAGAAGTGCTGCTTTGTGGGGTTTGAAAAGCTTTTCTCCAGCAGGAAAGTAGAACCCTCTAAATGAAATCCTTTTCCATAATGGGCAATTCCAGGGAATGCTGGCACAAGTGACGGATCCCGCCAGTCTGAGGGACTGTCCCACTTGGTGTCTTCCATGTGAGAAATTAATCTGCTGTGAGCTCTCACCCCATGGAATAGGAAGTTTTATCTTAATTGAGACTGAGTTAAAGATCATGGGACTGTTGGATGGATGGATGTCCTGCCTCTACAATTCCTGGCTTTGCCCTATCCCGGACAAGCAGAGGGAGTTGTGTGCACATCAGAGCGTGCTTGGATAAAGGGAGCATTTTCCCAAACTGATAACAGGGATAAATAGCACTGTGCATGCTTGGTTAAGGCTAAGCCAGGCTTTTTCTCAGAGGGCAATTCTGTAAAAGAACAATTATTACTTGGAGCCACGCTGGGTGTTTATTAAAGCCTCTTATTCACAGATTTGTGAACAAGAGTCTTTAATAAACAGATTCTTGAAAGAATAACTTTTCCCTGCTTTATGCTGAAGATTTATGGTTTCATGGAATCATGGGAGGGACCCACAGGGGTCATGGATCCAGCTCCTGGCCCTGCCCAGACCCCCAACAATCCCACCCTGGGCATCCCTGGCAGCGCTGTCCAAACGCTCCTGGAGCTCTGGGGCTGGGCCCATTTCCTGGGGTGCAGTGCCCAGCACCCTCTGGGGGAAGAGCCTTTTCCTGATCCCCACCCTAAACTCTGCCCTGGCACAGCTCCAGCCCTTCCCTGGGTCCTGCCCTGTCCCAGGGAGCAGAGCTCGCAGCCCGAGGGGTGTTTCAGACACAATCTTTTAACACATCCACTTTTATGGAAGTAACAAAGCCCAGCAGTGGATTTTCCGGGATTTTCAGAGCAGATTTGTTGAGTGATTCCAGCAGAAAGCAGGAGCAGTGCCTGGCTGGGCTGCAGCTAATAAATATCTATATACTGGTGTCATTTGCTGGGCTCTGCTTTCTTTGAGGAGGACTTGGCAGCCGTAATTAATTCTGAAACCAACCCATCCCTGAATTCCACATTACATGGCTGAGAGTCTTTCTCATTTTTGTTAGAAGAATCCAATTTAGCTGTGATTGACCTTTGCTCCTTCCTTATAGCAGAAGTTATTTGAGGAGCAGGTTTTATCTGAAGCTAATGTATTTGATGTGTTTAGGGAGAAATTTATAAGGAAGCTCTGAAAAGGCTGCAGAAAAGTTACGGCTCTGAAAACATGCGAGGAGGGTGGTGCATTCTGCCGTGGGTATTTTAAGGCTGTGACAGCGTTGCATTCAATCTGTTTTCCGCAGCTGAAATGAACACCCAGATTTAGCACCGAGTCCCACTTGGATTGCTTTAGGTTGTTTATTTTCCCCTGTTTCTCATCTCACCTCTTCTCACATTTAAGAATGAGGCGGTGCTGCCGTGCTGGCAACGTTGCCCCATGTGACTTTGATAATATTATTCTTAAAAATAACCTCGTGCCACGAGTTCGTGTGGGGCTTTTCCACAGAAATAAGGAATGTTTGCCTCGCTGAACGGATCAAATCATTGACATATGTGCAGTGTGTACAGGTGTGGTTTTTAGCAGGCATGGCACGCTCCTGCATGGAATGGAAGGGTGGGATGCTGCTCCTGGGAAGTTCCCGGAGCTTTAGAAACTTCCTTTCGTCCAGCTGAATGCTTCCAGCTTGGCCAGGAACCCAGAACCCAGAGATGTGGATGTTTTCCTGTCCATCCCTTCCTTTTCTATCTGTCCCCTAAAGGGTTTTTTTTTTTTTTACATAACTAAATTTATGGGGAGGGTTTTGTGTCCAGCCTGTGGCACATTTCAGGGAGGGAAGTTAGAGCTGTAATTGATATTTGATGGATGGAAATTTGGCATTTGTTCTTCATGTTGGGACAAAAAAAGATGCTCAGACCAGGCCTCATCGAATCTTTGTCTCGCTGCGGAGGCAGAGGTGCCAGAGACAGGAACAGCTCCTCCCTGGCACGGGGAATTATTTTCCTGTGTGGAATTAGTGATTTGTAGTCACAGTGACACCAGAAATGCTCATAAAGCACCTTTCCCCTGGGAGAATTCCTGTCCTTGGCCTTCCCATTGGATCCGGGGAACTGGCAGAGCTGGAGCAGCCCTGGAGCAGCCCTGGGGGTGCTGTGGGGCAGAGCTGGGACCCAGAACCCCCCCGGGCCCTGGGCTGAGCCCCAGCGGGGGCAGCAGGGGAGCGAGCGGGGATTGTGCCCCTGGGCTCGGGTGAGACCCCCCCTGCAGAGCTGCCCCAGCCCTGGCCCAGCACAGGGAGCACCTGGAGCTGCTGGGAGAGCCCAGAGGAGGCTCCAGGATGAGCAGAGGGATGGAGCAGCTCTGCTGGGAGGAAAGGCTGCGAGAGCTGGGATTGTTCACCTGGAGAGGAGAAGCTCTGGGGTGAGCTCAGTGTGGCCTTGCAGGGCCTGAAGGAGCTGCAGGAACCATGGAAAGAGACTCTTTGCAGGGGCTGGAGGGCCAGGAGCCAGGGAATGGCTTCCCAGTGCCAGAGGGCAGCGATGGATGGGATATTGGGCAGGAATTGTTCCCTGGCAGGGTGGGCAGGCCCTGGCCCAGGGTGCCCAGAGAAGCTGGGGCTGCCCCTGGATCCCTGGCAGTGCCCAAGGCCAGGCTGGACATTGGGGCTGGGAGCACCTGGGACAGTGGGAGGTGTCCCTGCCATGGCAGGGGCGGCACTGGATGGGATTTAAGGTTCCTTCCAACCCAAACCCTTCCATGGTTCCGTGGCTCTATGACATCACCTCAGACTCTTATTCTGCCTTCATTTCATGTAGAAATACAGAAAAGGTTGATTTTGACCAAAGTTTGAATGTGTTTCTGGACAGGGAACACAAATGAATCATTTCCCCAGATGTTTTATCTTTCCTGCAGCTGGAACTCTTATCTAGAGATGCGATTTTTGAAACTAACGGCAAGTACGGAGCTTAGGAGATTTAAAATGCACTCATTTTTCTATAAATCAGCCTCTTCTGCATTTACCTTTCTTTTTCCTTAATCCCCCTACGTCCAGCAGCTCAAATGTGAGAATTATTTTGGAGTGGAATGGGATATAGTGTCGGTCTAGTGGCTGCTGGAGATGAATAGTCTCTAAATAAGTAATAAAGCTGAAGTGGCTGTAACTCGCTCTGAGGAGTTGCTTTATTGGTAGTTTCTGCCACTTGAACTTAGGGTTTGCTGCCATCAAGTTGAAATGGGCACTGCCATTGGTTTTTATTTTTTTGATCTTTGTTTCTTGTGGGGTTTGGGGGTTTTTGATTGGTCCTTCAAAAGCTGCAGGAGCATTAGCTTGACAGGGCAGTTATTTCTTATTACAATGTGCTCCAAAGCAAGGGTTGAAATTACAGTTTAAGGGAGGTTATTATACTTTACTGCTTCATCTAGAAGTTTGCTAAGCAAAATATTTGTTTATAAAGAATTCCATTTGGGTTGCTCTACTGCTGAACCAATGACAAATCACAATTGGTCTTTTGTGTGCATAAATACTTTTCATGCCTTCATTTTTATGAAGTTTATCCCAATTTGTCGCCTTCTCCAGACATTAATAATAATTAGTTTTAAAGCTTTATAAGAAACTGAATACAGCCATGACTTCCATTTTTGATCCATTTCCCAAACAGTGCCTTCTTTTTTACTGAGTTGAACAAAACCGTGTGAATGGATCTGTGAAAGCTTCCGAGAAGCTGTGGCTGCCCCTGGATCTCTGGAAGTGTCCAGGGCTGGGTTGGATGGGGCTTGGAGCAGCCTGGGACAGTGAAAGGTGTCCCTGGCCATGGGATTTGAGGTTCCTCCCAATCCAAACCATTCTGGGATTCTGGGATTTTGGTGCTTTCTCCTTGGTGTACCCTGGGAGCTGTGCTGCTGCAGCCAGTCCTGGAGCAGGGCTCAGCCTGGGCCTGGGGCTCCTCTTGCCTGACACATCCCAGCTTTTCCCTTCTCCAGCTCCCGGGAGAGTGCTCAGGCTCGTGCTGCTGTGCCGGGGTGCCGTGGGAAGGGGAGCTGGGTTTGAACAGCCCGGATGGTACCGGCTTCTGGGGTTTATTTAGGAACCCAACAAGATCAGAGCTTCTACCCCACTGAATTCTCTCCCCCACTGGCCCCCGGGAGCCTCCCTCAGCCCAGCAGCTCTGTACCTCCTGCCTGTCCTGCCCCAGGGCAATCCCAGCTGCCTGGAAAGGCTGCCCAGGAAACCCTGCTGGTTCCTGCAGTCTCTGTCACCAGGGCCAAGCGTCACCAGCCAAGGTCCCCGGGTGCCCTGGGACATTTGTCTGTACGGATTGCCCGCATCCCCAGGCTCTCCTAGCATCTCCCCTGCAGCCGGGATGATCTCTCCCTTCTCTCCAGGCCCCAAGGCCCCGGGCTGCCCAACCTGGGCAGGCTGTGCAGAGCACCAGGAGCAGCTCCCTGAGCTGTGCTTCCACCAGGATCAGCTCCCCGAGCTGAGCTTCCACCAGGATCAGATTCCTGAGCTGTGCTGCCACCAGGATCAGCTCCCCGAGTTGTGCTTCCACCTCCGCTCTCTTTGTCAGCAGGAGCACTCAGGAAGTGACAATCCCGTGTAATCCAGCGTTAGGAAGATTCAGTGGCAGGGATAAGGAGTGAGAGGCTCCTGTGTCGAGTCTGAGAGTTCCCTTTCACACCTTCCTGCACGGCTCCGTGCTGGCTGTCACCACTGCTGCGTCCCCAAATGTCCTGACAGCTGCAGGGATCTGGTGGCCCTGCTTTCCCCACCATGCTCACTCCTGCTGGAGCCCATTCCCGCAGCTGATGAGCTGGGAATGATTCTCCTCACACCAGCGGTTTTCCAGCCCTGCAAACAATTGTCCCTTTTAGAGTCATAGGATCGCTCTGTGTTAGCAGGGCAGCTCCAGGCCGAACCCAGCTGGCTCCATGGAGCACGGGAATGCTTCTCAAGGGGCTGGGCTTGACCCAAGGGGAGGATGGATGGTGCTGGAACAAATCATTGTTGCTGCAGGAGCAGCTCAGTGTGTCCCTGCTCCTTCCCTGCCTGCTCCTCTCAGCTGGGACAGCAGGAAGCTGTGCTCTGACTGAGCATTAAAATCCAGGTGGATTTTGGCTTTTGGCATTAAACCCGAGAGTTTGGGAGTCCTGCCTTCCCTTCCCAGCTCCAGGTTTGTGTGTCTGCCGTGGTTTCCAGTTGTTGGTGGTTCCAGGAGCAGGGCAGGTCAGGGCATGGAAATCCCTTTTTCCCCATGGAAAGGGAGCTCAGGCCTTGGCAGGGGCTGCCCAGGGAGCTTTGGAGTGCCCAGCCCTGCAGGTGTCCCAGGAAGGGCTGGAGGTGGCACTCAGAGCTCTGGGCTGGGGACAAGGTGGGCATGGGCACAACTGGGTCTCCATGGGCTGGGAGGGCTTTTCCAGCCTCAGGAATTCCAGGATTCTGTGATTAAACAGTGAGGAGACTCTCCTTGGTGCTCTGGACTTCCAAAGGGAATTTGGGAAGAGAGCTGAACGCAGTTATGTGCAGGGTGGTCCTCAGGGCTGCCTTTTCCCCTTCCTCCCCCCGGGTTTAATTCTTGGGAAAAGGAATATTTTGGAAAGACAGGAGTCTCTGGAACTGAAACAAAGCTCGGGTTTCTTGTGGTACTTGTGGAAAACCTGGAAATCTGAGGCTGCCAAAGCAAAGAGCTGAAGGTGTGGTGGCAGAACAGCACAGTGCTCAGCAGTGGCACAGGATCAGTCTCTGTGCTCCGTGGAGGTTGCTGGGTGCTATAAAAAGTTAAATACGGTTTTGTGGTTCTTATTGCAGCTATCCAGGATTTATTTTACAGAGGGATAGGGCTGATTTTGCGTTGTGGCCTCACAGTGAGCACACACCCAGCCAGGAAGGACACACTGCCCATGGTAATCACACCTGATGAGCCTGTTTGCTGTGAGCTCTGCTGGAGAGGATAATTTTAGGCACATTTTATAGCAGTCAGGACAGCTGAAATCTAATGGCTGTGTGGGAAATGTCAGAATTCAGCAGTCAAGCAGTCAAATTCCAAAATGCTTTTGGCACCACTAAATTCTGATCATGCAGAAGGGAGATCACCACCTGAAATGTTCAGGTTGAAGACACTTTGCAGGAACCGGTGTTGAAATACACACAAAAATGCAGAAGGGTCGCTGTTTGTACCTGCTGTGCTGGCCAAGGGCTGGCTGGGCACATCTGGAGCAAAACCAGAAGGGCAAAGGGTACAACATTGTCTTCTGGTGTTCTCCTGCTGTCTCAGAGGTGAGGATGAGCTCCAGGTCTCATCAAACCTCAATTCCTCAGTGATTCCCTGATTATTAAACTAGGAGTGACCAACAGAGAGCAGAAGAGACCTCGAGGGTTTCCACAGAACAGAGGAATTCCTGAGGCTCAGTGGCTGCAGGGTCTCCAGGAGGCCCTTCAGCGAACAACTCCTGGCTCCTTAAAAGACAGGATCAAGGAGTCCTTTGATTGAAAAGCTTTCGCAGAGCGCTGTATCCCTTTCACGAGACTATGCCATAAAAAGTTCTCTGCCACATAATCGCAGTAAAATTAAACGTGAGGGCTTGAAAGGCTCTGCTGGATTGTGTTGGCTGTGCCTCGTCCTGAGGCTCATCATTGGTATTCCTGTGAGAATTGGAGACCTGTGTCTCAGGCCCCAGTTTGGGATATTGTAAGAATAAAATCTTGAATTATGGCTTCATTCTGGAGAGAATATTGTAACTTGGTGAGAATTACGTAGTGAAAAATATGTTCTGTCATTAGAGATGGATAGTTTATAGAATGAATCCCACTTTAGAATGATGCCACTGATCCATTTGCATGGGTGATGGGTTCTCCATGGTGAGAATCCCGGGCTGGCTGAGGCTGGCGGGAGCTGAGCGGGCAGCCGGTGGCACCTCCCTGCTCCAGCAGGGCCACGGCAGAGCCCAGGGCACAGCAGGATGTGCACACAGCTCTGGGACAGCCCCAGGGAGGAGACCCCCCAGCCTTGCAGGGCAGAGCTCCCTTCAGTGCTCTGCTGAGGTCACTGAGGAGGGTACAATGGCACAGCAAGGCTGGGGATGAAATCTCTGCTCTCCTTTTTCCAGTCCTAAGGCAAATAACAAATGAAGGTGCTGCTGCAGGGCAAGGGGTGGCAGAGGAAGCACTGAGGATGTAACACCAGGGTCCAGTGGCTCTTACAGCCACAAACACAGAAAAATGCTGTGACAGCATCGCCTGGACTTGCAGTTCCCCTCCCGGCTGCTCCCTGTGGGGTTTTCCTGCAGAGTTCCTCACAGGAGAATCCCTAAAGGCTCCCTGAAGTCCTTGCTCTCTGCAGGGCTCGTGCTGACGCTTTCCCCCCAACCATGAGCCAATTTTCCTGTGCGACCAAGGCCGCTTGCAGGAGACTTGGAGGCCTGGAAGGTGGGGAAAAGGTTCTGCAGATCTGCTTGAACAAACCCAGCCACTTAAATCAATGTGCGTTTAACCTAATTGTTCCTGAAGGCTGTGAAAACCCGGAATTATTTCACATCAAGCTGCCTCATTATGGGGGTTATCGGTAGTGCCACGTTTAATTTGCTGGAAATGAAGTGCTGTGAGAAGAGATGCAATTTTCACAGTCATGGCACCTCGTTTTGCAGCACGGGCACATAAACACACTTATAAAACTGGGGTGCATTTATTGATTAATAAAATACTCCCAGAAACTTCTGGATCCCATGGAAGCGTCTTGTGGGAGCTCACCGGTGCTTTTCAGTGGAGAGATCCCACAAATGCAGGCTTTTAGTTCTGATTACGGGGATTTTCAACATCTCACGTAAAAATATAGCAATGAAAACAGAAAGTGGAGCCCTGTGGTTCCTCGGTGATCTGAAAGCTTTTGTAAAGCTGCTTGGGACACCCTGGAGTGTGAGCAGAGAACAAACATGAAGCTGTGAAGACTCCTCCAAATGGGAAATTGTGGAAGGATGGGCCACGGAAAACATGAAGTGGTTGGAAACCCCTTCCTTCACAGCTTTTAAGGTGTAATAATTAAATATATTCAGCGTTTTTGCTGGCTGTAAAACATCTGCTGCCCGAGGAGCTTTGTCCTGGGCAGAAATCCCACCTGACCTCCGTCCATCTCAAGTTCAGCGGCTCAATGGGAAAATTCAGGTGGGACATTGGGCAGGAATTGTTCCCTGGGAGGGCGGGCAGGCCCTGGCACAGGGTGCCCAGAGAAGCTGGGGCTGCCCCTGGATCCCTGGCAGTGCCCAAGGCCAGGCTGGAGCAGCCTGGGACAGTGGGAGGTGCCCAGGGGATGAGCTTTGAGGTCCCTCCCGACCCCAACCATTCCGTGTAGGATTTTTAGAGCCGGGACAGCCCCGGCTGTGTGGCAGGCGGTGAAGGATCATCGGGAAGGTGGCTGAGCATTCACTCTCACCATAATTCCAGCCTATCTTGCCCATGCAGACGTTTGCTCTGCGAGATACCGACAATTTTACGCGTTCCCTGCAAGCCCAGTGAGTGAGTTATGGGTTCATTCCTGCCGGGCAGAATGAGCGGCATTAATGGCACTTTGGAGAGCGGTGTGAGTTGCAGGATGATGTATCCTTATCTTTTGAAGTTCTGCTGTACCAATCTTTGGAGCAGATCTGAAATCATTCAAATGGTGCTTTATGACCTCCCTTTGGGAAAACAAATGTCCGTAAACATCGCTCTCTTTTGATGCCCTCAGAAGCGCTCCTGCCTTTATACACTGATTATAGCCCCTCTGCTTACAGATCCTGCTGCCTTCCCCTTTTATCTTCTCACTCTTACCCCAGCTCTTGCACATTATTTTGGTTCAGATTGGTAAAAGCTTTCGCATTCCCAGGGGAAGTTGGGTGTGGAAAATCTGTCCCGAAGGAAACACAGGGATCTCGGGAGCAGGGAGGTGCTGGAATGACTGATTTCCCCTCGTAGGCCGCTGATGAGAATTAAATTGAGGTCAGCCCTGGGCACAAAGGTTTATTTGAGAGTGGTGGTGCTGAGATGAGGCACAGTTACTGTGTGACCCCGGGGTGCTGCAGCCCAGCACATCCCATAGTTCAGCACTGAAAGCTGCTGCCCTGCTCCAGAGCGAGAGAAAAACGGCTGCAAAGGGCTTTTGACGGCGCCCCAGGGTGCTGGGACACTGCTGGGGGCTGCATCCATGAAATGACCGCGGGGCAGCTGAAACTGGTTTGGGTTCTCCTTTAGCTCCCAGTGTCTGGAATCTTTCCCCCTGGAGTTGTAAATTCAGCCCTAAGTTGTTCCCTGTCTCATTTCCCCCCTCGGTGGGTTCTTTCCTGCTTTATAGCCCGTGGTTATGGGAAAGGGAGAAAGAGGAGAGGGAAAGAGAGAGGAGAGAATAGAAAGGGGAAAGGGAAAATGGGAGGGAAGTTCAAGGAATTTAGGGAAAGGGGGAGAAAAAGGGAAGGGAAGGTGCGGGAAGGGAAGGTGTGGGAAGGGAAGGTGTGGGAAGGGAAGGTGCGGGAAGGGAAGGTGCGGGAAGGGCAGGGAAGGGAAGGTGCAGGAAGGGAAGGTGCGGGAAGGGAAGGTGCGGAAAGGAAAGGAAAGGAAAGGAAAGGAAAGGAAAGGAAAGGAAAGGNAGGAAGGGAAGGTGCGGGAAGGAAAGGTGCGGAAAGGAAAGGAAAGGAAAGGAAAGGAAAGGAAAGGAAAGGAAAGGAAAGGAAAGGAAAGGAAAGGAAAGGAAAGGAAAGGAAAGGAAAGGGAAAGGGAAAGGAAAGGGAAAGGTGGACTAGCCCCTCCCCTGCAGTGGGGTTCAGTGCAGGGATATTTCCAGCCAGGAGCCGGATCCTGTGTCACACCGTGATGCTCTCCCAGCACAGGGCTCCCTGCCCAGCTGTGCACATCTGTCAGGGCAGCTGCAGGGGCTCGGGGTAGATGAGGCCAGAGCAATGAGGGAACTTCTCTTCCCATCTTCTCCTGGTTCCCTACTGGGGCTCTCTCTGCCTTTCCCACCCCTCACAGCAGGTGTTGGTTCTCGGTCATCTGGGATAGACTCATTTACCCAAAGAATTTCCTCACATGGAACAGGGACCATCACCACAGCAAACACTGAAATGGTTCTAGGCTGAGTTCTCACTCTTAGGGCCTCTCTCACAGCCTTTTTTAGTCAGGGGTACTTTTGTAGGGGTGCTGTTCTCGTGGACTGTGAACGAGGAGCTGCAGAGCACGGCATGGGAGCACCCGACAGGTTTCTGGCTTACAGAATGTATTTGCCACTGTAATTTCAGGAGAAATTTTTTTTTTTTAAGTTTAAAATGTTCTTTTTTCTTCACATAGAAATTGTTTCATGCAAATCACGTTATTACTGTTACAAACCATGCAGGGTTAAGCCTCGAGGATGGGCGAAGCTTCTTCCCACACAAACGGGGTTAAATCCCTGGAGAAATGACTGGGAATGCCACAGGGTGTGCACCCAAAGGTTATATTCTCCAAATCCTGGTCTTTAATGATCAGTGGGTGCTCCGTGCCTCCCACATGTTGCTTGGAAAATGTCCTCATGAATTCAGTGTGAAGCAAATCCAGTGTTTGGAGGTGTTGAGGCTTTAAAGGCCAGACTGGGTTTGGGACAGTAGAAGGCTGGTGGGTGTCATCAGGCTCACATTGCTGTGGTATCGTTTGGGGTTCTCGGTGTTTGGGGTTTGTTTTTTTTTCCCAAAATTCACAGTGTTTCTCTTTGCAAAGAACACATCTTGCCAGCTGGGATCATTAGCAAGGCAGCTTTTCCCATCCCACTGCTCCTGCTGTTTACGGCGGGATGTAATTTCAGCTGTAATTTGACACAGGCTCGTTCTTCTGTCACTGTGAAGGTTTTGGTTTGGGGAGGTTCGCTCTCCATCTGCACTTGATGAACAATACAATATTCAGATGCTGTGCGGACCCTGCATTTCAATTTGCCTCATCATTGGGAGAAATATGGAAAATGTTCAGTGCTGGGTAATGAAATAATTCAAACCCTGCCAAGGCGAGGAGGTGAGGGGTGGGAGTGCTGAGTTGGAAAAGCAAACCCTGAATTCTGCACAATCTGGGGTGGTTCTAAAGTAGTTTTAGGGAAAGACCGAGGAAATGCAGGCCTGTCTCAAAGAGGGAACCTGGGGAATTTGGGGAGCCAAGATAGATGTGGAGCTGTTGGTTTGGGGTGTGTGGAGGAGTGGGAATGGCACAGGTTGGGAGGGTCTCAGGAGGGATTCATGCAGAGAGTTTGCAAGGGTGAGTGGTTGTCCTGGCTCCTTCCTGCTGCGTTTGGATGGCAGAGCACGGAAAACTGGGAGTTCTTGACTCGGGGTGAGCAGGACCCAGCACCAACCTCAGCACCAGCGCCTTACCAAGGGAATTCTCATCCTGAATCCCACCCCACGGCACTGCCCCAGCTCCTGGGAAGGAAAATAACCCCAACCCAGCCAAAGCCGGGGCTTCGGGGAGAGCAGGAATTTGCTTTGCTTTCCTTGGTCTTCAGAGGGGTGGAACAGGGTCAGACACGGAGGAGACACAAGGAAAATTCCTGGGAGCACGTTGGACTGGGTACCTGGATGTGCCCATGATCACAGGAGTGCAGAAGCTGAGAGGAAACTGATGCCTCAAGATTCAGCTTTTCTATTTCCCAGCCCCTGCCCTGCTTTAGTGTGGGACTCTCCCACTCCCCGCGGGCTGGGAGCTCCTGTTCTCCCATCCTGCTCAGACACAACAAATCCTCTCCAGGCTGCACTCAAGGACACCTCGTTGGCCCAGGCCCCCAAAGATGGAAACGGAGCCTCTAAAAGGGGGGACAGACTTGGGCTCAATTCCATCATCCCCTGCAATTGTCACTGGAGAATGAACCCTGATCTGGGAATGGATCCAAACTGATCCAAGTGGAGCAAACTCGTGCCCTGGGGTCCAGCTTGGGTGTGGCCTCTCCCGGAGAGGCTCTGCCTGCCCGAGGTGTCCCTATTGAAGGCCCTGCAATAAATCCCCAGTTTATTCTCTTCATCCTGTCTGGCCTCTGTTCTAGGGAGCCTCTGCTCAGGCATCAGACCAGCTGAATAACATATTTTTGGGTCCAGGAAAGACACTTGCAAAAGTCACATTTTTCAGAGCTTCCCCATTTTTCCTCAGTGGTTCCCCCACCATTCCCTGTGGGCAGCTGGGATTTGTGCCCCCAGCACTCGGAATTTTGATGGCGTCGGTGGTTTTATCACTTGTTTAGTTTTTCTCCTCACTGTTGGGATTCTGGAGTTTCTTCTTCTTTTCATGTGCTCTACAGAACATTACTGTTGAGGAGAAAATACCTGAGTTTTATTCAAGGGGCTTTTGCTCATTTGAGGTTTCTGTTTAAAAAAAAAAAAAAAGTGGGTTTGGTTTTTTGCGTGTGATTTTCTTCGTGCAGCCTCTTCCAATTAAGAACTTCTTGATAAGAGCCAGATTCATAGAAGAGCTCTCAGGATAGGAGAATGAAATGAGTTGTTTGGTTTAGGTTTGTAATTATTCTCGGCATTGGCTTTAGAGTTGCAACTGATTTGGAAGCTTTAATAATCATAATGTGCCATCACCCCTTGCAGCATTCCATGGATAAATCCACCTCTGCTTCCGGCTCCGAGCACCAGTGCGCTTAACGAGCTGGTGTTTTCCATGGTTTAATTAAAACTTTTAATTACCGCCATTCCAAGTTGCCCGTGGATGGAACGGGGATCAAATCCTTGTCCTGGGAGGCGCTGGAATTCGCAGCGGAATTTGGGGAGTGGGCCCAGCTCCGGTGGTTTTGGGGTATTTCCTTCCCCATCACGTACAGGCATTTCCCAAAATTGCCTCCCCTGGTACGTGGGCAGTGAGATTGCTGTGTCCCTGACAAATAAAATGAGTATTTTTCCCTGGGAATTAGCGAGGAGAGGCAGCCAGAATGACTCCCTGTCTGCAACGCGCTCACTCGGAGCAGAACAAATGGTGTGAGATCCCCGCTGTCTGCTCGGCTTCCAATTTCACTACATGATGACTTAAAGGGGGAGAAAAAAAATGCACGGAATGTAATTTTGCTCTGTTTGAGATGTGGACGGAATTTTAAGTTCTTTCATGTCACGACCACTTTGGCTTGGTAAATACATGGCTGAATATTTGGCTTCAAACACAGAATAATGGATTTTGTCATATAATATAAAATAAAATTATTATAACATCATTCTGTGAGATAACAACATGATTCTGCTGCAGGGGCTAAAGGTGGAACTGAAATCCTGGAGAGCATTTCAAACCCATCAAGCAAAGATGCCCTTTATTGAAGGGAACAAATATATTCAGCTGTGGTCTCGAGAACGGGAACACCAAAATCATCCACACTTACAAGTAATTGGGATTTTTTTAATTAAAACGCTTATGGCACTCAAATGTCCGCAGAAATTAACGCTATTACAAAACTTCAGGAGCTTTCAAATTAGTTATTCCTTGCCAGCAGCAAAGGCTTCGAGTCACCTGTGATTTGGTAAAAGAGACACTTGAGAGGAAAATTGTCCTTTTTTTTTGGCTCTTCTACTTATTGTGGCTTCAGTCAAAACCACTCTTTTTACACTGCAGTCAAAAGTCCTTAAATCATCACCCTCAGCCTGCTGACAGCAGAGGGGTTGTTCATTGGGCAATGCTGCCAGAAAGCTGCAAAAAATGAAAGTTAAGACTGGGCACTCAAATTCTGGAGTTTTTAACAATTTCCTCTGGGGTTGAACCAGAGCTTCTGGATATTGGGGTTTGTTTTGTTTTGTTTTTTCTTTTTTTGCTGATGCCTGAGGCAGGTGGAGGATGTGGAGCTGGCAAAGGGGGGAAATTTTAATGTTCTCCTGCTTTTTGTCCTGCAAAGCCTCTTCCCAATGGGAAATTCCACACTTACATTACCAGGATCAAATTGCTTTTTTTCTGGGAATTCAGAAAATTCTGTGATTCAGCTGATGAAATATTTTTTCGCTGCTTTTGCTCTCATTGCTTCTTTTGTTCAGTGTGAGGGAAAAGGTCTGCACGAGGCTCATGGAACTCCATCGTTTAATTTAGGGAAGGATCAGAGGGTCTGGTTTGGAGAGGATCGATATGAAAAAATTCTGTGTATTATACAGTGGATATAAAATACTGGCTGTAAAATACCAGATCTCTTATAGGGCTAATATTTAACTTTTAAATAGTGAGAGCATGATGTTTGCTAGCAATAAAGGATTCGTTGGAAGGTAATAGAGGACCAGCAGCTGGATCATAAAACAGTTTCCCCCAATGTGGCATAAGGAGAAATTACACTTCTCATGCGTGGCAGAGAAATCCTGCTGCACACAAATGGGATCAGTTAAAGGGGGATGCATGAGAGGAATCGAATTAGGATGGAAATTTGCTTTGCTGAACATCTAATTGCTACATTAAAAATAAAAATAAAACCTTCATTCCGAGCATGTTCAGATATAACCAGAGCTAAGAGGGGGAAACTGCAGCCTTGGAATTGCTGCTCGGGGCTGACTCTGCCTTGGTTTGTCAGGGAATCCCAGACTGGTTTGGGTCAGAAGGGACCTTAAATCCCATCCAGTGCCACCCCTGCCATGGCAGGGACACCTCCCACTGTCCCAGCTGCTCCCAGCCCCAATGTCCAGCCTGGCCTTGGGCACTGCCAGGGATGCAGGGGCAGCCCCAGCTTCTCTGGGCACCCTGGGCCAGGGCCTGCCCACCCTGCCAGGGAACAATTCCTGCCCAATATCCCATCCAGCGCTGCCCTCTGGCACTGGGAAGCCATTCCCTGGCTCCTGTCCCGCCATCCTTTGTCCAAAATCTCTCTCCACGTTTCCTGCTGTCCCCTCAGGCCCTGCAAGGCCACACTGAGGTCACCCCAGAGCTTCTCCTCTCCAGGCTGAGCAATCCCACTTTTCCCAGCCTTTCCTCATAGCACAAGTGCCCCATCCCTCCACAGGCTTTACTCTTCAATTGAAAGAAAAATTTCAAATTTTCTCAAATAGTTGTCTTGTTAAAATTGCTTTTGTTCATCCCTTTATCCACTGGGACTTGCCGTTTCCTTTCCTGGATGGCTTCCTGCTTGTATTACTTAATTAAAAAATAAATATAATTTTAGTTAGAAAATTTGAGGTGTATTGACAATGAAAGGAATCACAAATCCTGTAATGGAGTGCCCATCCCTGCAGGTGTCCCAGGAAGGGCTGGAGGTGGCACTCAGAGCTCTGGGCTGGGGACAAGGTGGGCATGGGCACAGCTGGGACTCCATGGGTTGTGAAGGCTTTTCCAGCCTAAATGGTCCTATAATTCCCTAAGGAATGGGCAGAAAGTCTGGGCAAATCTATCTAAGGGCTTCTTGTGCACCCTTTTTGTCCCATGCCAGAGGCTGAGGCAGGTTTCTCTTCCTAGGGATGCAGTACAAGGACCTCTACAAACACATTTGTATTTTGAGGATGCTGTTGGCAGCAGCAAGGACTTCAAAACTGCCTCATTCCGTGGTGCCCACCAGACTTAATGGGAAAAGTGGTTTGTCCCTCTGATTAGCAGGGAAAAAATACTGATTTTTAGCATTCTCCTGAGGGAAGAGCTGAGAATTCGACACTCAGATTGGACACCCAGCAAAACTGTGGCATTTGGGCATTTCAAACAGGTGTTAGGGATCCTCCTGGGATCCTGAATCCTCGGGAGAGGCCTTCCTGAGGCGGTGCAGCAGAGCTGTGGGCTGGCTGGGTGCCTCTCCTGCCCCTCTGGCACTGCCCACCAGCCCTGTGATGCCAAGTGCTTGGTGCTGCTCCCCTGGCTGCCAGGCAAACATGGCAAATGGAGAGGGAGCACAGAACTGCCTGGGAACAAACCCATCTCCTCTGTGCAATTTGCTCGGCAGAGCACAAGCGAAGAAGCAGAGAAACCCAGCAATTAGAGCCCTTGTCTTGTAATGGATATTACAATTATGAACGGGTAATTTCCCTGATTTTCCTCTTCCCCACCAGCCTGGGATTCTGCGTGAGCAGACGCGAGTGCTTTGTGCTCCTGTGGGTCCCCTCCTGTTCAGTGCTGCAGGCTGGGCTCTGTCCCCCTGGCCTGCCCAGAGGTGGGGACAGCACACCCTGTGCCACGGGGCACCTCTGCCAGGACGGGGATGGAGCCCTGAGCGGGAAAATCGGGATCCTCTGCTTGGCAGGGAGGCTCCACATCCTCAGCACCTCCATCCTTCTGCTGCCAGGAGCTCCGGGCACGCTCCAGCAGAGGTTCCTCCTCTCGGGGTGCCCCCGGGGTGACCCTCTGCTGTCTCTCTGATCCCCAGGCTCTCTGCAGACATGGCGAGATGCTCGCTCAGCCATCAGCAGCACCTGGAGTGGTGTCCAGCTCATCTGGGCTGGCAAGAGACAGTTCTTTGGTCTCTTGAACCCCTGGAAACGCCAGCAAAAGGAGACTGGGAGGTGAATGTGTCTGGAGAGGGTTTTGTGAGGCAGGACAGGGTTTTTCTGCAGGCACCTGATCTTTCCCTGCCTTCTTCCCAGGAATTTCTGTGGGTGGGAGTTTTGCCTGCTGCGTGTGTAAGAATTGCTGGGTTTGTTCCTTTAGGACGGATTTGGGCACTTTGTGGATACCTGGGGCTGCTGGGAGGCTGCCTTTGCTTTCCTTTAACCAAGGGAACCCTGGATTTTTTGGCCAACTGATACTCGGGATCACAGAACCCTGAAGGTTGGAAAAGACCTCGAAGGTCAGAAACCCCAAACATAAACCCAGCATCACCCTGTTCTCCACAAACCACGTCCTCAAGTGCCACATCCATGTAGTTTTTGAGCACTTCCAGGGCTGGGGACTCCACATCTCCCTGGGCAGCCCCTGCCAAGGCCTGAGCACCCTTTCCATGGGGAAATTCCTGCTGCTGGCCAAGCTGAGCCTCCCCTGGCCCAGCCTGAGGCCGTTTCCCCCTGTTCTGTCCCTGTGCCCTGGGAGCAGAGCCCGACCCCCCCGGCTGCCCCCTCCTGGCAGGGAGTTGTGCAGAGCCAGAAGGGCCCCCTGAGCCTCCTTTGCTCCAGGCTCAGCCCCTTGCCCAGCTCCCTCAGCCGCTCCTGGGGCTGCAGGACGTGTTCCCATGAAGACAATGACATTGCACAATCCTGGTTTAGCTCTTCCTCTCCGATTCTCTGCTTTGCATTCCTGCATCGCAGCGCATTCCTCGGTCAGGGAACACGGACAGGGAACATCCTCCCCCCTTGGCGGGCAGATGGGAATCCACGAGCAAGTGAATGGATGGGAGAGGAGCTTGGGCTGCTTTTCCTTTCAGTGATTCCTTTAGTGTCGCTCCAATTAACGATGCAATGTTATGACCTTTAAGCCTTCAGCTCTCCTTGTCTTTAAATTACATTAAAACCCTTGATGGCAGCGTTTGGATGCAGAAACATCTCCCCCAAATCCCTTTCCCACTGGAGGGCCCAGACTGCCCTGTTCCCTCGGGATTTGCTGCCTGTGTGAGGATCAGCGCCCCAAAGCTGCCAGCAGCTCTGGGTCAGCCCTGCCCTGATGCTGCTTTGTGCCCTGGGCTTTGAAGGTGCCCCCAGCCCGAGGAGGGGTCACGGAGCCCCACATAAACCCTCACGTTCCAAAGAGCTCTGCTTCGTGTGATCCCTGTTCAAACAGGCTCCTGGCCTCCCTCCAGCAGGATATTCCCTCTCCTGGGATAAAGTGCTGGAGATTTGTCTGAGCCAGGAGAGAATGGACCAAATGACAGCGAGGGATTAAATGGTTCTGTTGATGCCAAGGGTGTTCCTTGTGGACAACACCAGCATCCATTGATCCTCAAGCGCAGAGCGATTCTTTTTGTTATTTCCAGGGCTGGGATTTAATCCCTTCCAGCTCTGCTCCTTCCCATAAAATACAGCAGGAAAAGCATTCATGAGCAGCGTGAGACAGAGCAACTGTGATTGTGCACCCCAAAACGCCACCAGATTTTGGATTATCAGTGAATCAGGAATCAGATCTGGTGGTGTTAAACACCGTTCAGGGATTGTTCATCCCCCGAGGGGCTGAGGGGCATTAAGAGAAAGAACTGTGACACTGGATGTGCTGCACTTTGTTGGTTATGTGAAATTTCAGGGATTAAGCAGAGAAAGGACTTTGCCACAGCAGGAGGTGCTCCCCAGGGGTGGGATAACAGATAATCCCCTCGTACCAGAGCCCAGCCACAGCAGCTATCAAAGCAGAGCCTGCAGGAGCCTGCCCGAGAGCTCGGCGGGTGCTGCAGAGGCACTTTCAGACCTGATAGAAGGAGATCGATTCCCTCTTTCTCCAAACACCACGCAGGGCTCCTCTGATGCTGCCAGGAGCTCTGTCCCGGGCGGGAATCTCGAGATGTCACCTCCTGCAGCAGCTGTGTTCAAACCCAAACGGATCAATAAACCCCTCTTTGAGTGCGCTCAGGGTGTTTCAGGACTGGGAGGGTTTTTAATTCTTACTTTGTTTTTTGCCTGTAGCAGAAGTGTTTTATTTTTAGCCAGCTGGCAGCTCCGGTGGATATTTTGCAGGCACAAGTATCTGCTGGCCTGCTGGACATGGGGAGAGGAGGGAAAGTGCCAGGGAATGACACTTGGAAGCTGCAAACAGGGTGTTATTCTGAGCTGCCTTTGGGCCACTGTCAGGGAATCGGAGCAGAAATGTCTGAGGGGAATTCAGTTTTTCGCCTTTCCCTTGGGGCTCCCCGAGAGAGCCCTCGCCTGGGGCTGCAGCTCCATCCGAGCTGCCACTCACAGCAGCCTGGCAGTGCTGGACATGAGGCTGGGACAGGATTCCCTTGGATTCCTCCCCTTAGGCCAGGGAAGGAAGCTCCAGGCCAGGGGCTGGGCCGGCAGCGCTGACTTTGGAGCTGGCAGAGCCATCGCCACGCTCACAGGGACATTTCCTGCACTCGTCCCCCTTTTTCCTTGGTGTAAGGATGCCTGAAGGCTGTTTGGATATGGTTTTTTGGGATTTCTCCTCGAAATGAAGCCCTGCTTTGTCTGTGCATCGGGGTGTGTGGGTGGCTGTGCTCCTGTGAGAGCTCCGCGTACTCCGGCACAAGGACGCAATTGCAGAAAGGAAAGATTAGGGGAAGATTTTCTCTCGCCTTTCAGCTGCGAGGGCTCCGCCTGACAGCCAGGAGCCCTTCCAGACATTACCCTGTTATCTTCCTCGAGCTGTGACTTTTATTTCTCCGGTGATATGCAGCCGTGACGTGATGAAACGCAGAGCCATCAGCAGGCTTTTACAGAGACAGATTTTGGGAGCTCAAAACACTCGCAAGCTCATTTTCAAGATTTGCCTTCACCAGTGGATTGTCACAGCAAAAAAAGAAGTGACTGATTTTGTACTAAATAAGGGACAGGAGAGGTACAATTCCATGGCAGTGCTGCTGTACATCCCGAATTTAAATAGCTGCTGGTGATGATGGCGAGTCCCAAAATGTCCCTGGTGGAGATGAGTGATCCAGCCCCGGGTGGCCACATGTGAGGGGAGTGTCAGGCTGTTCTTTGGAAACCACCTACAGTGTGGTGCCTTCCTCCCCAGCCTCTGCTGTGCTCTTCAGCTGTCGTGTGTTTTCTCCTCACTCCCTTCTTGGGTTTCCGTGCTTCTCTTTCCTCTCTCAGCCTTTAAAGCCCTGCTGCCTCCCTGGAGTGTTGGTTCAGGATTTCTGAGGCCGTGCTGAGATCAAATCTTGCACCCAGCTCCCTGAGCTGTGTGACTCGGGCCCAGCACGGGATGGAGAGTCCTGGGGGTTCATCAAATGCAACCTTTAGAGCTGCTGATGTAAAGGGAATATTAGAAGAGTAACGGAAGGAAAAAGCCTCTTCATGCCCAGGATATTCTCTTTTTAACCTTTAAATGCTCCATAACCACCAGGAAAGCACAGGGACATTTAATAACTACCGAGTGAGGGCAACAATGCAAACATGGAATTGTAGGATCCCAGACTGCCCTGGGTTGGGAGCGACCCCAAAGCTCATCCCGTTCCATGGGCAGGGACACCTTGCACCATCCCAGGGTGCTCCAAGCCCTGTCCGGCCTGGCCCTGGACACTGCCAGGGATGGCATTTTCCCCCTGGTGTGTGGGACATGCTCTCCATGGAAAATCACCAGCCAGGACATTCAAGGTCGGTTTTAAGGCCATGGAAGGAGATTTGCCCAAAAAAAGGCACACGTGAGCGTGGACTTTCTTTCCTCCAGGAGAACCCCAGTGCACGGTGGTGCCCATTTGATATAATTACATCTTCGGTGTCCTTCTTGCTCTCTCACAGAATTATTTAGGCTGGAAAAGCCCTCCAGGATCATCCAGTCCAAGCTGTGCCCATGCCCACCTTGTCCCCAGCCCAGAGCT
The DNA here is from genome assembly GCA_013400735.1 of Pomatostomus ruficeps. NCBI lineage: Eukaryota > Metazoa > Chordata > Aves > Passeriformes > Timaliidae > Pomatostomus > Pomatostomus ruficeps. Next base: position 26,865 of record VYZT01005412.1, on the reverse strand, counting down.
CTGAGTGCCACCTCCAGCCCTTCCTGGGACACCTGCAGGGCTGGGCACTCCAAAGCTCCCTGGGCAGCCCCTGCCAAGGCCTGAGCTCCCTTTCCATGGGGAAATTCCTGCTGCTGGCCAAGCTGAGCCTCCCCTGGCCCAGCCTGAGGCCGTTTCCCCCTGTCCTGTCCCTGTTCCCTGCGAGCAGAGCCCGACCCCCCCGGCTGCCCCCTCCTGGCAGGGAGTTGTGCAGAGCCAGAAGGGCCCCCTGAGCCTCCTTTGCTCCAGGCTCAGCCCCTTGCCCAGCTCCCTCAGCCACTCCTGGGGCTCCAGCCCCTGCCCAGCTCCGTTCCCTGCCCTGGCCACGCTCCAGCCCCTCCAGGGCTCTCTCAGAACTGGACACAGCCCTCGAGGTCCCTCAGCAGGGTGAGCACATTTTTGCTACAAGCCAGAATGCCAATTCCTTTGGAAGCAAAACTTCATTAATTCCTCATTCTACAGAAAAGACAATAAACCCAGAACCAGAAGGTTTAAGAGGAGAAAGAGTCCTGGGAAAAAAGTCAGCTCAGTAAAGCCTTAAGTACAAAACTCACTGTAACTGGAGATGTGAAGGGGTCATGGAGTTTAGAGGCCTCCAGTTAAAGCCAGGCTCAACCTTGGTGTTGGTGAGTGATCAACAACAACAAAAGGCTCTGGAAAGGCTTTGGCTTTCCAGATTTTCTGTGTAGATTCTCTTAAGGCATCGCTGCAGTGAAGCCCTGGGAACAGCACGAGCAGATAGCGAGCAAAGGCACAAATTATACAGAGGTGCTTCTGTTCAGGCATAAAACTTTATCTCTGCAAACACCTGGCGGAGAGGGAAAATCTGGAATGAGGATCAGCACCGAGGCATCACCCTATCCCCTCTTAAATATGGGAGATGCTGCTGAGAAGTCCTATCAGCTCAGGCACCTCAAAGTCCTTCCATGAGCCCTTAGAGCTCAGCAGTTCCTCTCTCCTCCCAAACCTGTGGCAGTTCTGCCCCGTCTCTGCCGCTCTGTCAGAGCACACACTCATCCGTTTATCATAAAACAATCACAGCCACATGCAGCAACCTCGGGGACTCAGGATTGTGAATTTTTCCCGCTCTGTTTGGTAAAATATTTATCTCAAGGCATTTTTGACGTTTAGTTTTGCTCCCAGGTAAGTGCAAAATGCACGGCACTGCTTTTCCTAAGGATGAAGTGTTGAATAGCGACGTTTATAAATATTTTATTAAATGCCTTCCCTCAGCATGAGGAGCACTGGAAATACAACCAGAGTTTCTTCACTAATTTCAGGAGATAATGCAAGGGTCCAAGGAGGAACAGATAAAGTTAGAAACATAATTATGAGGTGATTGTTATTCAAGTCACCAGACTCAAGAAATTCCCCCTGAAGCATCTGCAGGACGGGTGAGAAGGGTCTGAATTGTCACCTGTGACCTACCTGTGTGCAGGAGAGGTCCCAGAGAGCAATTGCATTGCATAAATCATTGATTTAGTACATTTGTAATTTATTTCAAATTCAGTTGTTCTTTGAAAAATTGCTAACTGACCATCAGGATTATAACGTGGGGTGAGTCTCCAGAAACGCGACCACGGCCCAGTGTGAGCCCGGTGTCTTCCATGCCCGCTGCCACACAGGGAGGTGTTTTCCAGCCTGCCCCGAGCTTGTGACAAACATTAAACACCAATTCTCATGCTTAATTTTTATTTTTCTTCATTGAGTTGTGAGATACCGTGGATTAGAAGCAGGAAGTCGCAGACGGAGCGGCTTCAGAAAGGTCTGGAGGCGTTTCAACAAGGACAGAGTTACAATTTTAAATGATGTTGACACAGGAAGAAATGATCTGAAATAATTAAGATTTATTTTAGTCACTGTGAGTGCTTGGCGGTGCCAAGCAGAGAGAAATGGCTGTGCATAACTAACAGGGCTGGGAAAGGCCTCAGGGGGGACCCCGGTGAGCGATGTCGTGTGAGGGGTCACGGGGGGAATTGGGGTGCTCAGCTGGGGCCTGGGACTTGTGGAGGGACAAAAACTCCAAAGGGGGGAAAAAGGGGCTCTGGGCAATCTGTGAATTCTTTCTCCTGACACAGGGAGGGGCACTGGCACCTGGGCAGTGCAATTATCCAGGAGCAGATTCCCAGCGAGCCAATGGATGCTGTGCCAGGCGTGGGCAGTGCCATGGAGCACAGGGAGATGGGGACACCTCAGAGCCCCTGCCAGGGCCTAAAGGGGCTCCAGGAGAGCTGCAGAGGGACTGGGGACAAGGGCTGCAGGGCCAGGACACAGGGAATGGCTTCCCAGTGCCAGAGGGCAGCGATGGATGGGATATTGGGCAGGAATTGTTCCCTGGCAGGGTGGGCAGGCCCTGGCACAGGGTGCCCAGAGAAGCTGGGGCTGCCCCTGGATCCCTGGCAGTGCCCAAGGCCAGGCTGGACATTGGGGCTGGGAGCAGCCTGGGACAGTGGGAGGTGTCCCTGCCATGGCAGGGGTGGCACTGGGTGGGATTTAAGGTCCCTCCAAACTGAAACCATCCTGGATTCAGTGGGAAAAGCTGAGGGGGGTTCCAGTTTGGCAGCTCCGTGCAGGAAGAGCTCTCCCGTGACCCCAGCAGGGCAGGGCAGGAGCTCCGGCTCGGGCAGAGGATTTTGGCCGCTCTCAGGAGCAGCTCCTTGCCTGGGGAGGTTCCCCTGGAGCCGAGGGTGCTGATCCTCTGCTCCAGCATCACCTCCCACACCAGGCTGCTCCAGCACCAAATTTCAGTGAGTGCAGCTTTTGAGTCAGCTCTGAGCCTGGTGCTACAGAGAAAACCCTGAAATTTGGGACAGTCTTTCTCTGTAGTTGAAGTGAAAAAGAAGCTACGTAAAGTCATTTTTAGGCTACTTGCCATGAAAATAATTTCACGACTTGCTTTTATCGTGCAATAAATTACCCACAAAAGAGGATAACAGATTAATTTAACCGATTTAACTTAATTCCAAGGAGTGTGTTGTTTTATTAAGCAATGCTGTGGTGTAATTAAGAGTTGTAACTGATTAAACACCTTGTAAAGACAGGGCTGTTAATTAATACTAAAGTACAATAAAATTAACAAAGTAACATAAACAAGCCATGTAAATGTTTTTAAATGACAGGGATAATTCATCAGCTCAAAGCTGCTTATGTGAACCATTTCCTAAAGAGTTCGCTGCAATTAATATGTATATAATAATTGCACAAATGGAAATGGGGCAAGAAGAGCTTTCCTTAGGATTTTTCAATTCAAAAAACTCCTTGGATGAGAAACATGGCGGGGGGGGGGGGAGATTTGTTGAAGCAAATGTCTTGAACCCCAACTTATGGCGTGCGGGGAAAAATCGAAAAATCTAAAATTAAACCTCATTGACACCTTCAAGGCTTGTTTGTCCCACTGGAATGTGATTCTGAGCAGCTCCTGCCCTGCTGAACTTTAACGTGAGCGTTCTGCATTAATGCCACAGCCCCAATTCAGTTCTCATTTGCAGGAGTGTCAGGAAATGGCTGCAAATTCTTTGCATTCTTAAAAGGGTTGCTGGGCTGGCTGCTTCACAAGCCCTGGAAATCCCACAGGTATTCCTTTGTCGCCGTGAATTAAGTAGAGAAACACAAAATCCTGGATCTCAAAGTGCAGGCCCCAGGGGCCTGTGGCTGCAGGAGAGACAGAAATAGTCCTGAACTTTTCCAGGCTTGGGATCAAACCTGATTAAGACCGAAGGAGTTGAAGCAGGATTTAGCAGTGTCTGAGAACCCCCAGCAGGAAGATTGCCAAGGTGTAAAACACCACTCAGGTCTTGGGATTTCATTCTGTGTGAGGCAACGTACAAACTCCTCAAAATATCTCTGGCTTTTAATGGGATTTCGGATCTTAGTAAAATTAAAATTGACTTTTTCTATTATCTCACAAACAGAAGCTCTAGAAATAGACGGTGGTTTTTCCTCGGGAAGTTATTCAAATTTGAAGACCAAAATTATTATGCTTGTATCACGCTGTTGAATAATGCTGCAAGTGCTGCAATTATGCAAAACAGACCTGGTGTGGGTAGGAATGGAAGCCCCGGTGTCTAAAGCAGCAGGCAGCTGTGTGCATACAGCTCTGGGACATTCCCAGTTTTGTTTATCAGTGGGCAGAGGGCTGGTGGAGGGAAAATAGCCGGAAATGTGTGTGTCTGGAGCCATAAATCTGCGCGTTGCTGAAGGGTTCCTCGAGCAGTTCTGTGTGAGTGGGGAAAATATTAACCAAGGCAAGCAGAGCCTGGAGTGGGCTCCCATCAATATCACACAGAGAATATCCCACAGACCGGGGGTGGAAGACTGGGGGAGCCTTTACACCTCACCGTGCTGCTCAGACATTCCTGAACCTTATCCAGCTGGGGAGTGGGAGGGAGATTGCAGGAGGATGGGGATGAGTGTGAAGATCGTGGAGAGCATCCCTTTGTTTCAGGAGCACGGTGTAATGACATCCTGCAGGTTCATGGCAGTGCTGTTTTAAAACCCCTGCTGGGCTGGGGGAATGTCTGGAGATCAGGGTTGTGTCTGGGACCATCCCCGTGCTGGTGGAGCCCAGGCTGGGGCTGAAACCCCAGCGTTGGTCCAGGAGCAGCTGTGGGATTTATCTCTGTGTTTGTGCAGATAAATCCCGAACCCTTCCCTGTCCCGTGCGGGTTTTGCACTCGGTGCCTCTCGCTGTCAGTCTGTAACTGCAGGAACGTGGATGTGGCTGAACCCTGCACCCTGCACCCTAAATTCCTGTGAGGACTGAGCCTGGAAATGTATTTTGGGGGGTAGGTGCCCTGTCTTTCCCGAGTGGAAAGGTCGTTCCCAGTTTCTCCCTGAGCTGGCCAAGGAGCCAACGAGCTGTTCCCGCCACTGTCCCCACCTTTCCACCTCCACAAACCCCGGTTGTGGGGTCTGGGGAGGTGGGAGGGCAGGGACAGTGGGGGGAAAACCCCACAACTGGGGTCTGGGGAGGTGGGAAGGCAGGGACAGTGAGGGGAAAACCCCACAACTGGGGTCTGGGGAGGTGGGAAGGCAGGGACAGTGTGGGGAACAGGGGTTCCTTGGGTTCCTTGCCAGATGAGCCCGTCGCTGGCGCTGGTGTGGCTGGGCTGGGAGCAGATTCCGGAGCAGCGCGTGGTGCGTGCTGGCAGCAGGGCTGGGGGAGTGGGAGCCCGGCCAGAACAGAGCGAGGAGCAGCTGGCCGTGGGCAGGACACGCGTGGGCACTGCCAGCTGGGCCCTTGGCGGAGCTGGAGCTGCTGAGGACAGAGCCACCAGTTCTGCCTCTCCCCGAGTTCCTCTCCAGCCTCCTCATGAGCGAGAACATTGTGGAGCAAAGGGCTGGCACTCGGTTTCCTGCTTTTAGAAAGGAGTCAGGATTAGGAGAGCTGAAGCCATTGCAGCCTGAATTAGCCAGAGAAAAGGTATTTTTTACATTTCTCCTCGTGTCAAAGCATCGGGATGCTCCTTGTTGGAGAACCCATTTCTTTTGAGCTTTAAGACGTCCTCCAGAAGAAATATGATAGGGAGGGACAAGGCAGTGTCCCTGTGCTCCCTGCACAGCACATTCCAGGGATGGGAGGGTTCACCTGGAGAGGAGAAGCTCCAGGGAGAGCTTAGAGCCCCTTGCAGGGCCTGAAGGGGCTCCAGGAGAGCTGGAGAGGGACTGGGGACAAGGGCTGGAGGGCCAGGAGCCAGGGAATGGCTTCCCAGTGCCAGAGGGCAGTGATGGATGGGATATTGGGATATCAGGAATTGTTCCCTGGCAGGGTGGGCAGGCCCTGGCCCAGGGTGCCCAGAGAAGTTGGGGCTGCCCCTGGATCCCTGGCAGTGCCCAAGGCCAGGTGGGGGTGGCACTGGATGGGCGTTAAGGTCCCTTCCAACTCCAGCCATTCCGGGATTTTACAAACCGGTTCAGATCCTCACTTGTTGGAGTTCTCAGCTCCTGGCTGGGCTCTCTTCAGCAGAGCATCCGTGTCATCTGTTGGGTGGGTTATGAACCTCCCACACGTGGAGTTTTCAGAAGTCTGGAGAGTTCAGCGCCTTCTTGAATTCCATTTTCTGCTCTCATTTGTCAGAATGCCACACTGGACTCTGAGGTTCCACCTTGAGCAGCTTGAAATCCCTAAAACCAAACTCCTTCCCGCGGCACTGCGGAATTTTGAGGAACCTGCGCTCAGGAAAAGATCCCTAAGTCTTTTTAAAACCACTTTGGAGGTTTAATTTTCTCATAAGCAGTAAATTCTTTAAATACAGTTCGGATGCAGTTGTGAATTTGTGTGGCACAGAGCACGGGGGAAAAAAAAAAGAACTCGAATTTTCATTTTGGAATTTGGTTGCTGCTCCCGTGTGCAGCCAAGCAAGTTGCACCAGCTGGGTGAGAGCAGCATTTCCATGCAGCAGCAACAGAGGCAGACATAAATATATATGAAATGTATTCAGAAAACATGAAATAACGCTAAAACAAATCTTCCTTTGACTCAAGCTTCCTTTCCGCTGCCAAGAAAAACACGACTGGGTTGATTTTCCACAAAAAAGTTGGCAGTAAATCAGATTTTCATGGCTGCAATTTGACAAGGAAACTTTTAATAAAAGTCTTTTACATATCCTGGTACTTGATGGAGACTTTTTGGAAGATGGTTGCTTTCCAAGAGATTCTAGGAACAACACCTGTATGGTTTTTTTACCCGTAAATGAGTTTATATTTGTAACTCAAACATGGAGTTGTAGTAGCTCTAGAGGATGTAGTTGCACTTGCATTTTTTCTGCTGAAAACTTTTATTTAACACGCTTTTCAGGCAAAACCAACCCCTGCTTTTTGCTGCAGACAAGGAGAAAAAATGTGGAAAGCCCAGGAATTCTGGTGCCCCCACCCCAAGCAATTTGGGTTCATGGATTTGGTGCCTTGCAAGCAGCAAAAAAAAAAAAAAAGAAAAAAAAAAAAGAGGGGTTGGTCTCTGCAAAAAGCAGATTGTGTGAATATTTCAATATTTCAAGAGCTGAGCAGTATCATTTAATTTCTTGAGTTAGGGATAAAAATGTCTAAAATTCTGCATCAAAATGCCGGCTCAGGCACTGAGAGAAGTACAGAGATGGAGTTTGCTGGGGGGGACAGAGGGAGATGTGCACACTGTCAGCGTCATTCCAGGTAACAGTGGCTTAATTAAAATGAAGAGGGTAATTTTCCAAGCTGCAGGAGAGATTTGGGAGTCTTGCTTCATGAGAAATATGAATTGCTGTCCTTAGCTGGGATAATGCTGCTCTTCATGCTGCTTTTTAACATTTTTGAGTGCTCACGTGAGTTTCTTCTTTTGGTGGAGAAGAGGCCGAGTGGAAATCTCGTGCTGGGGAGAAAAAGGGAAACTTCAGGGAGAAATAATCAGGGCAGGGCCAAGCAGTCCATGAAGGTGATTTTTCTCTAAATTCCCAGCTAATGGTACCTGTGGAGGTCGGGAGGCTTCAGGTGGGGTCAGAGGGGGAGGTTTGGGTTGGAAGGGACATCAAAGCTCATCCAGAGCCATGGCAGGGACACCTCCCACTGTCCCAGGGGGCTCCAGCCCGGCCTTGGGCACTGCCAGGGATCCAGGGGCAGCCCCAGCTTCTCTGGGCACCCTGTGCCAGGGCCTGCCCACCCTGCCAGGGAACAATTCCTGCCCAATATCCCATCCAGCCCTGCCCTCAAAGCCATTCCCTGGCTCCTGGCCCTCCAGCCCTCATCCCAAGTCCTTTTTCCAGCTCTCCTGGAGCCCCTTTAGGCCCTGGAATGGCCTGGGAGGCCTCTCTGGAACCGTCTCTTCTCCAGGTGAACCCCGCCAGCTCTCCCAACCTTTCCATCCCTTTAATTATCTCCACGGCCCTTAAGGAGAAGGCTGCCCTCAGAAATGAGAATCTTAGGAATGCACCAAAATATTGCTGCAGATTTAGACATGAGAGGTGTTTTTTCAGACAGTCCCCCCATTGTAGGAATTGAGTTATTCTTTAATTCCAGCCTGGAATGTGCAGGGAGAGAGCCCAGTATCCCACAGTGGTTCTAATGCCAGTGGTGCTCATTCCTGTCTGTTGAATTTTGGGTCAGTTCCGTGGGGTTTGGTGCTCATGAATGAGGAAACTAAAGCAGATTTGGTGTCCAGTGGGCACCAGCTGCTCTGCTCCCACTAACAGGGGTGTGGGAGTCCAGGGGGGTGGCCAATCCTTCCCGGGGATGGTGTAAAATCCAAAGGAAACCCCCAAATGATGGATGGAGTGCACGGAATGGACGGAGCAGCTCTTGCTGTCACCTGCTCCTGTCCCAGCAAAGCCCACGCTGAGGGAACAGCCCCAGCCCATGGTTTTGTCGTCACCTGCCAGTGAAACTTTGAAGTTTCTGGCTCTTTGTACAACATTAAAATCCAAACCCATTCCCATCCAAACAGCCGATTTTTTTCCTGCAGAACAAGCTGCAGAGTCCAAGCCCTTGCTGATTAGAGGAGGAGTGTTCTGCCGAGTGTGAACAACACACAGCGTGATGCATCTTCATTACCCAAATTCCCAGTGACGATCATTTATCATCAGGGCTGCTGACAACGGGCATTCATCTCCGAGCAAAGCAAGGAGGAAACGCTCCTCTCCTGGCACTGCAATTCCTTCAGTCCCTCTCCTCCACGCCTGAGGGACTGGGAATTCTCTGGGCAACCTTAGTGGGGTGGATTTTGGGGGTGGAATCTGGAATTCCTTTGGTGGGATGTGGAATCCAGCGGTGACCGCGCTGCTGGCACCACGTGCCCGTGTGTCACCCAGCCCAGAGCCGTGTCCCCCTGTCCTCACTTTTGGACCTCACAGCCCACCCAGTGCCACCCCTGCCATGGCAGGGACACCTCCCACTGTCCCAGGCTGCTCCCAGCCCCAATGTCCAGCCTGGCCTTGGGCACTGCCAGGGATCCAGGGGCAGCCCCAGCTTCTCTGGGCACCCTGGGCCAGGGCCTGCCCACCCTGCCAGGGAGCAATTCCTGCCCAATATCCCATCCATCGCTGCCCTCTGGCACTGGGAAGCCATTCCCTGTGCCCTGTCCTTTTATCCCTTGGCCCCAGTCCCTCTCCAGCCTTTTTAGGCCCTGGAATGCACTTGGAGGCCTCTCTGGAGCTTTCTCCAGCCCTGTTTAAGGCAGAGAACAGGAACTCTTCCAGGAGGAAGTTTCAGCAATATTTTTCCATGCTGGAAACATTTATTTTTCTTTTCTGGCATATGTTAGAATCGTTGGATGTCTTCAGAAATACAAACAAACGTCTGCTGTACTGAACTGGGTGTTGTTTATTCCTTATTTTTGTCTGGTTGTACGTTTTTCTCCTTTTTATATAGATGAATATTTTTATATATGGAAGAGAGAGATGATTTGGTCAAGCAGACCTGGGAGAAGCGATCCACTCCCACACACATCTGGTGTCTTGCTAATGAAGCTTTACTCAGTTCCATTTTTACTCAGTTCCATGCTGAAGGCTAATAAAATGCCAGGTTGTTTCCCCTTATGGAATATTTGGTTGGAAGTCAACACAACAGCCACGTATTTCCCCAAATTTCCATCAGCCTTCAAAGCCGGGAGTTATCCCCTGACTCTGATTGCCCAGGGTGCTCTGGGTTTATTCCATCTCAGAACAAGGCAGCAAAGCAAACCTAAAATTGTGCCAAAAATTCCCTGTTTCTGCGTGGAGAGCACGGAAAACCGGCAAATTCCAATGGAATACGGATTCTGAGCTGTCCAGCCTGGAGAGGAGAAGCTCCAGGGAGAGCTCAGAGCCCCTTGCAGGGCCTGAAGGGGCTCCAGGAGAGCTGGAGAGGGACTGGGGACAGGGGATGGAGGGCCAGGAGCCAGGGAATGGCTTCCCAGTGCCAGAGGGCAGCGCTGGATGGGATATTGGGCAGGAACTGGGTGTGTCAGGAAGGACCTGGGTTTTCCCAAAAGGAAGAGCTGACCTGAGCAATTTGATTTCCAAGCCCCCCAGTAACAAATTCCCAGGTGCCTCCCACCATCCCGGATGTCTCCCTCCCCAGGGTCTCTGCCCTGGGTTTCCCTTTGGAGCTGGGACGAAGGGGAAGCTCCCAGTCCAGTCCATGCCTGGAGGCCCAAATGCTTCCTGAATTTCGCTGAATTCCCCCACGGCCCAGTCTCCCTTGGGTAACCACGGGAGAAGCAGCCCCCCTGCACCCCCAGCTGTGCTCCCCATCCCTGGATAACTCACAGGCACACGGCAAAAAGAGCTGGGGAGAGGCAGGCAGAGCTTCTCCTGTTCAATATTTCATCTTGGGGAAGGGCAGGGAATATATTCGAGTCGAAACAAATTACAGATAAGTGCCTGATGTGTTTCAGGGTGGGTATTCTAGAAGGATAAAACTTGTTATGAATTTTCCCCCGGTTTCGGAGTTGACAGCCTTCCTGAAAATATGTAAAGAACTTTAATGAAAACCTCAGGCGTTGCTTCCTTGTTATTTTTCTTATTTGAAGCTGCCTTTATCAGGAATAAAATAGCAGATATTGAAAGCTGTGTGTTCCGCTCCTCTCTGTTGGTCTGGGAAGTGAAAACTATTTAAATAAAGGAAAATGCGTGAGATTAGTCGCTCTTCTTAATCAGCAATTAAGAGATGAACAATATCATTAATCTTCTATTTTATGTTTTCCAGGTGATCAACGTATAATCTCCACAGCGATGGCTGAGAAGTGCAGTTAAGGTACTGTGATAATTCCCTTTTGATACGGGCACGTTCTTGCTGGGAATGACTCCCAAAATCCTTTCTCTGATAATTTGTAATAACCTGTATTCCTCGAGGCTGAGTTCTCCTCTGGATGGTGTTCATTTGACAATTTGTCCACTGCACTGCCTGAAAATGACATTATTTTTTTTCCTTGGAGTCCTCATCTTTTGGTTTCCTGGTGTTAAATTTGGGAATGTTTTAGGATGTCTGTCCAGACAAACAGTGAGAGCTGCTTCCATGATATATTTGAAAGATGAACTCTGGAAATGTGGTGGGGAGAGGGTGGGGAAGGTGTCCCTGTGGAATGCTGGGTCCCCGTGGTGCCCTGGATTTGTCGATTGGAATCACAGGATGGAAATGGGAGCTCTGCTGGACCACAGGGAAAAGAGGCTTGGTTTTGTTGGGAATGCTCATCTCGTGAGCAGGGTGAGCTCCTGTCAGGCTGTGTTTCCACCTGTGGAATTCCGGCTGGGATTCTGAACACGGAGTGGCAGGAGGGGAGGAGTAGGAGGAGAAGGAGAAGGAAACAGAAGGAGAAGGAGAAGGAGAAGGAGAAGGAGAAGGAGAAGGAGAAGGAAACAGAAGGAGAAGGAGAAGGAGAAGGAAACAGAAGGAGAAGGAGAAGGAGAAGGAAATGTGGCAGGTTCCTTTTTCTGGGCACTGAACTCGGGTGCCAACGTAAACCGCAATGAAAAAATATTATTTCTTTCCTAGGAAAGATTCAGGTAAAGATTCCAGGCTTGGTGAGCCACATGAAACAGTTGTTCTCGAGTGGCAGGAGCTAATCCTTGTCAGGGCAGGATTTCCATTCCCCTCCTGCATCCTCAACCGTTTAATGTTGCTGTCGAAGGAGGAGGCTGGGAAATCATCCTGCAGTTCCAATTCTCCTTTTTGTTGGGACTTGTTGTTGCTGAGTCTGCGTGATTTGTTCGAGTAAAGCAGAGCAAAGCTCTTGGTTTTGTCAGCGACTTCCGTTGGAGAAAGTGAATCCATTGCTTTTCTATCTCTGGTCCTGAGTGAATACCTTTAATATTTATTTCCATCTGCAAATAATGCACTCTGTGTGAGAATAGTGGGCAAAAAGAGGTCCTGGAAAGTCCATGCAGGTCATGTTTGGACCAAAGAGCAATCCAGAAGGTCCTGAGTGCAGAGTGGGATGAAAGGGACAGTTCTGCTCAGCAGGTGAATTTATCTGAGAACCAGGCTGGTGCTTTTTCCCGAGCCCGTGAACATCTCACACCCCAGAGCTGCAGGGGGCTGAAGCTCTCTGGATTTCCAGGCAGCATTTATTCCGTGCCGTTCGCAGAGGAAATTATTATTCTTGAAAGCAGAGATGGTGCAGATTCATAGAGGAATTAAAAGGAGCTGGGAAAAGAGGGGACTGGGACAGGCTGACGTGAGCTCCAGGTGCAGGGCAGGAATCAGGAGCGTTCCTGAGGGACAGCTCTCGTGACCAGCTCCCCCTGTGCTTCTTCAGGGACCTTGGCACAAGGTCCTTGCTGCAGGTTTTGAAACTCCTGTGATGCTGGGAAGGGCACAAGAATCACACAAAAGAATTCCCTTGACTTTGTGGATTAGTAGAACAAATGCAGCATAAAATTAATAATCATGAGCTGTTGGGTTAGGGACTAAGAGCAGAGGGGCTGCTGTAAACAAAGCGAGAGTTTCAGCATATGGGAGTTCAACTTTGTTTTTTAGGGAAAGTGTTTGGTTGTAGAACGTAGCTGAAGCTTTCACAACTCCAGGATGTGCCAGGACGCCTGTTCCTCCAGGAGCTGTGACTGCTCTAAATAGTTCACAGCCTAGGTGTGTTGTAAAGTCAGAATAAATAAATTTTTAGATCTAAAATATCAAGTTCTGAACCTGATTCCATCAAGTTTGAATTGGCTGCAGGTGTGAAGCCCAGCCTTGCCTGAGGAGTAGGAGGAAGGTGCCAGACTAGCAAGAAGTAGGTTATTGTAGCAGCCTTGGAACTGATTTTCGTGGAACCAGCCCATCTGCCTGTTCCACTCCAAACATCCCCAACCACCCCAAAAACTGGAACCGAGCCAGGGTGCATCTCGGGCTCTAAGTGAGCAGTGCTGTTCCCTGAGGTGGGAAAGCTCCATTGGGGCAGGAAAGCTGCAGCAGCTCAGCCCCGGGGACAGAGCTGGAGGCAGAGCCCTCCCGGGGCAGCTCCGGGAGGTGTTTGGGGATCAAACGCTGCAGCTCTGGCTGCAGGAGGGGGGAATTCAGCAGGGTCTGGCTGTGCTGCAGGAGTGGGGAATTCAGCAGGGTCTGGCTGTGCTGCAGGAGGGGGGAATTCAGCAGGGTCTGTCCGTGCTGCAGGAGGGGGGAATTCAGCAGGGTCTGGCTGGCTGTGGGGCACGTCAGCCTCCTGCAAAGGGGAACTGGAAGGATCCATGCTCACCTCACCTCACAGGAACAGCACACGGTGAGGGGTCCAGCTGGCTAAAGAGTGCGTCAGGATTCACTGCCACCTGCCTTAGGAGCACTGCCAGTGTGGAGGAACCAGGACAAAGGCTTGGTGCCCTCAAGGGCAGCTTCCTGGAGGAATCCAGGGACACTGGAAGGGTCACTGACACCAGGGCATCACTCAGCAACCTTCCCTCTAGGTGGAGAGTCCTAAAACTACTGAGAAAGAAGGAAAAGAGGGGGCATTTTATCAGAGAATCCCAGGATGGGTTAGGGTGGAAGAGACCTTAAAGCTCTTCTGGTTCCACCTCCTGCCATGGGCAGGGACACCTTCCACACTCCCAGATTGCTCCAAGCCCCATCCAACCTGGCCTTGAGCACTCCCAGGGATGGGCAATCTTAGCAGAGTAGCACCCCCAGAGTGACACCAAACTGATGGTTCCAAGGAGCAAATGAAGCCCCAAGTGGGCCCTGATGAGTGAAATTTTTCACTCATGATCATCACGAGTGAGCTGTGCTCTCTGTCCAACCCTCTGAGGATTTGGGATTAAAGCCAGAAGGATGAGAAAGAAAAGGAATGCTCCACAAATCAGTGAAAAAATTGGTCAGAAGATAGGAAACAGAAGGTTGGAGTAACTGAGCAGTTTCCTGAGTGAGAGGGTGACAGCGGCTCGGTCTCCAAGGGATCTGCACAAACCTGTGATACTCGACTGATGAATGAGCTGCGAACGACTTGGAGTGCTGACTGAGGGAAACTGCAGCAGCACCGAGGCAGAACTCACTGCTGGGCAAGGCAGTGCCGGGGGAACTCCTCTGGAGGGGGAAGGAGACAAAAATCCCACCCAAGGATGATGAGAGCTGAGCTGGGCATTGCCGCTCAGCGGCCAGGAGCTGTGAAGTACAAAAGATGCCTGAACCATCACCCAGGAATCATCCCAGAATGGGCTGGGCTGGAAGGGACCTCAAAGCCCATCCAGTGCCACCGCTGCCATGGCAGGGACACCTCCCACTGTCCCAGGCTGCTCCAAACCCCATCCAGCCTGGCCTTGGGCACTGCCCGGGATCCAGGGGCCGCCCCAGCTTCTCTGGGCACCCTGTTCCATGGTAACTTTGATTCTGGAAGTTTCACAGCAGGGCCTGAAGAACAGAAATCCTTTTTGTTAAAGAAGTGAGTGAGCTGCAAGCTTTACGATGAAAGGAACACTGTGGGAATTTAAAAGCAAACAGAAAACCCTGTGCATGTAAGAAGATGGAAAATGGTGTCAGTGTTACATCCAACAGGGCCCTGAAGGACAGCTGCTCCCAGAGAAGAGATATCCATCAGAACATGATGGAAAGGGGGAGATTTTGGAAGGGAGCCACAAGCTACAGATGGAAACTTGGAATAAATAAAAATCAACTCGTAAGTAGCCAGTATAAATAATGCAGGGGATGTGTGACACGTTCTGGACTGTTCAGAGCAGCAAACAGACGGTCCCTGCATTCCTGACGTGCTGGAAGGGACGGAGCAGCCGGCAGTGGGATCAGCTGACCATGTCAGGACTGCAGGAAGAGAACTGGTTGCCCGTGCAGAACTGGTTGTTTGAACAGTGATTTTTCTCTCCCTGGTGCTGTCCAAGAGTTAGTTTGGGGATGCTCCGTCCCCCAGGAGTTCTTTGGCCTATTTTGAAGATAAATGAAGGTGAAAGGAGAGCATGTAGGAGGACACTGCACGTTTGAGTGTATGAAGTGATAAAAGATGAGTAAAAAGAGTCCTCCCACTTGGGCCTCTGTTTTTATTTGCTTCTTAGCAGAGGAAGTGTTTTTTGAAGACTCTTTTGAGAGTGGCCCCCACAGTGTCCCACCAAGGCCCAGGTGACCTCAGTGGCAGCAGAGGGCAAGGGCTTTGCGAAGCCACACATCAAAAGAGTTCGGGGATTGCTCATTTTAAGAAACCAGCCACAGGACTCAGAAGAATTTTAATGTCCAAACCACAACCGGGACAGCGTTCCCCTGGAAAGACGCCCCTGACTGCCAGGGAGATTGTGCTGCCTGGGAAATAGGGGACAGCAGTGACACAGAAACGGTGAAGCTCAGCGTGGCCTCTCTGAGGAGAGAAAGAATTAACTTTGGACACAGAGGACCAGAAGCTGTCGGTGAGGACAGATAAAATCCCTCACGGGTCTGCACTGGGACCAGGGGGGTTTGATTTCCATCAGTGACACTGATGAAGGGACTGAGGGCACCCTCAGCAGGTCTGCAGGGGACACCGAGCTGAGGGTGACCTAATGTAGCTCCAGGGCCTGAAGGAGCTGCAGGAACCATGGAGAGAGACTCTTTCCAGGGGCTGGAGGGCCAGGAGCCAGGGAATGGCTTCCCAGTGCCAGAGGGCAGCGATGGATGGGATATTGGGCAGGAATTGTTCCCTGGCAGGGTGGGCAGGCCCTGGCCCAGGGTGCCCAGAGAAGCTGGGGCTGCCCCTGGATCCCTGGCAGTGCCCAAGGCCAGGCTGGACATTGGGGCTGGGAGCAGCCTGGGACAGTGGGAGGTGTCCCTGCCATGGCAGGGGTGGCACTGGGTGGACTTTGAGGTCCCTTCCAGCCCAAACCATGAGTGATTCTGTGATTTCTGCCCTAGTTTCTAGTCCCTTAGCGCCTCGTTTGTTTTTTTGCATCCCAGCTCTGCAGACCCACATTACCAAGAAAATATCTGTGTATGTTGTGTTCCAGCTTGCACACACCATGGGTAAAACACTGTCATTAAAGGAGCCAATTCAGAACCCCACGTTATTAAATAGATGCTTCCTGATAAACATCCTGGTAGGGGCTGGCTGCAAGAGGGAAGCTGCTGGCAAAAGCGTGTCAGAAACCAGCGACTTCACATTAATTAGCAGAGAAGGGAGAAGGTTTTACATTTCCTTATGCTAAAAACCAGTGTGAAGAAATTATTTCAAGCAACTCCAGCTCATTAGTGGAACCTTGTGTCTGGTGAATTCGCCTGGCTTCCTAAAAAACGGGTTCTATAAAGTCTATGATGCATCATTGAAGTGATTTGATTTCATAAAAGGCTGGGCCTTTCTGGTCTCTGGTTCCTGGCAGTTTGGGTGATGTGGGAATCAGCGCTTCCCACCCTGCACAGGAGGGGGCAGCCGGGGGGGTCGGGCTCTGCTCGCAGGGAACAGGGACAGGACAGGGGGAAACGGCCTCAGGCTGGGCCAGGGGAGGCTCAGCTTGGCCAGCAGCAGGAATTTCCCCATGGAAAGGGTGCTCAGGCCTTGGCAGGGGCTGCCCAGGGAGCTTTGGAGTCCCCAGCCCTGCAGGTGTTCCAAAGGCACGTGGAGGTGGCACTTGGGGACAGGGTTAGAGGTGAACGTGATGGGCGTGATGGTTGAATGTTGGACGTGATGATCCCAAAGGTCTTTCCCAACCCCAGTGATTCTGGGATGTTCTCTGGCCTCCCCTGTGCTGCTGTGTTAGAAGCCAGAGCAGCGTGTTCAAGGAAGCTTAAGGGCAGCACTGTCCTTTGTCACAGCAATAATGACTTTCTTCTGCAGAAATTAGGATTATTTTTATAAATTTGGCAGCAGGAGCTGCATTGCTGCTGTTCCTCCCCTCAAAGCAGTGCTTCTGGCACATCAAAAATGGTGTTTTAGCACAGTGCTGTTTGCTTACTGCATCTGTCTCCCCAACTAACCCCGGAGTTGATTTCTCCAGCCACAAATTTCCCTTATTTTCACTGGGATCTCCAGTCTCTGCACTCAAACAACGCCACGAGGAACACAGTGTTGCTGCACTGTTGATTGTGGCAGTGGGAGCCAGCCAGACAGCAGGATTGCTTTTGCCATAATGTCCCTTCCTTATAAAATTAGCAGTTATTGGGATTTTCATGAAGCAAGGAAATGCAAGTTCGTGGTGTGGTTTAACTCTACCCCAGCCAAAACCAGGACAGGATGGTTTTACGGGCATTTAAAAGTGGTGGAAAAGAGGTGCCAGTAAGAGCCATTGGGATGGATTTGGCAGTTTTGAGTGCCCCAGGAGGAGCAGAACCCAAACCTGGGCTCGTGCCTGGGCACTCCTTGGAGGACGATGCCCTCCCATTGCTGACTTTATTCTCTGGACACATTTCTGTCTGAATGCTTAAAA
Source organism: Pomatostomus ruficeps (assembly GCA_013400735.1). NCBI lineage: Eukaryota > Metazoa > Chordata > Aves > Passeriformes > Timaliidae > Pomatostomus > Pomatostomus ruficeps. Next base: position 9,589 of record VYZT01005412.1, on the reverse strand, counting down.
AAATGAATCCTTTTGAAGATCCATTTTTTGATTTAGGCTGGAGCTGGTCTTTTCTTGGTGAAAACCATCCATTATTATTTCTGTGGACAGTGTGAAAGCCTTCCCCGACTTCGGAGTGGAATCCTTCCCCGGGAGGAATAAATAACATGCACGCTGACCTTTCCCTCCCAAGGAGAGTGTCTGCTGAGAGCCCCACAGCTCCTCGCTCAGCGCAGGCTGACATTTGCAAGGTTGATAAGTTGGTTATTTGGAGGTAAATCGACAGGGAAGCAAAGCCACTTCCAATAGTTGTGATAAGAGTCCACTTTGCCTCGGTTTAATATAAAATAATGGACAGTGCATCACAGAAACTCACCATCGCTGCCTTACTTAAACAGTGGCTGCTGTTACGTATCAGTCTGGAGGTCTGAAAGGGAAAAGAGTTAAAATTATTTGAATAAAGAGGAAAAAAGTTCCTATCGGGGATTTTGCTCACTCTGCCTCAGAGCATCTTTGTGTGGTGGTTGTATTTTAGGGATTAGAAAGGCCGTGCAATATGAGTCATCCTGAATTCTAGTCGAGATGTGCAAGCATCTGATACAGAGAAGTGAGAAAAATTAAGGTTTGGGATTTTTTTTTCTTTATTTTTTCCGTTGAAGACCCCAGATCTCATCCATGGTTCTGAGTGGTCGGCTCTGGCCACAACAGCAAGAGCTGCCCTCACTCCTTGTTCTTGGTTTGGCCAAAGCTTCTTCCCAAATCGGTAGGAATTTGGTCTGGGCAGAAGCAGGTCTTGGATTATCATGGAATATCCTGAATTGGAAGGGATCCACGGATCACCCAGTCCAGCTCCTGGCCCTGCCCAGACCCCCAACAACCCCACCCTGGGCACCCCGGCAGCGCTGTCCAAACGCTCCTGGAGCTCTGGCAGCCTCGGGGCCGGGACCATTCCCTGGGGAGCCTGGGCAGTGCCCAGCACCCTCTGGGGGAAGAACCTTTCCCTGATCCCCTGACCCAGCCCCAGCCAGTCCCTGCTCCCGGTGCAGAGATGGGATCAGTCCCTCGGGAGAGGCCGTAGGATGGCAAAGGGGCCCTTCTGAACAACCCCGTGCTCTGTAATTCTCCATCCTCCCATCGGCAGATCTGCTTTTTGGAGATATGGGCAAGATGTTCCTCCCACACTGCTGCTCTGGGCTGATGGAACTCTCTGTTCAGAGGCTTCCCAGCTTCTTCTGTGCTTCCGGCCCTCAGGGACCAGTGGCTAATTCAGGGTTTTTTAAGCGTGGCTGTTCCTAAAATGGTGCTGACTGGGTGAGACTCTGCCTCAAATCCCCCATGGTCACTGCAAACTCACTTGGAGAGGGCTCCCAAAACAGGTTCCTTGGACTCTCTTGTCCTTGAGCCCACACAGGCAGCTCTGCAGGGGGAGCTGGGCAGAGCATCCTGTTCTCCTGGCATCCCAGCAGGCTCTGAATGGGATACTCTGGAATTGTACCTGCTGGAAGGCAGCAGTGGGAGCGTTTCAGCTCCCTGGGCAGGGCCTGCACAAGGCTCCAGGTTTGCTGCTGTGGTGGGCAGCCCTTCCTTCCCCTGCTCTGCTCGGCGCTCAGGGCAGTGAGGGTGCTCCCTTTGCTGTCCCTCTCCAGGATGTGCCTGCCTGGGGACACAGACTTTGCAGGGATGGAGCCTTCACACTCAGCTCCCTCCCCAAACCCTTTTGGAGCACGTCCTGGACTGGTTTTGTGTTATTTGGGGTGTGTTCTGGGCTTTGTCCCTTCACCGAGTGAGTGATGGCAGGCTCTGCATCATGCCTGTCATTCTGTAAGCCAGGAACTGAGATCATACCCAAAATCAATTCCAAAGGCAGCCTGGAACTCTTACCAGGATTGATCCACCCCTTCCCAGCCCTTGGAACTGCTGTTACAGGGGTGTGATGCACAGAACGTTTCCTAGATACACCTTATACCCTCCTGGGACATTCCCGCACTTCTGTTTATGCAATTTTTCCCCTGTTCTCACCTCAAGCCCTGAAAGTCGTTATTGAATTTGCAGGAGAGGAGCCTTGTAGGACACATGTTTATTCATCTGGTTCAGGATAATTGGCAAGGCTCCTTCCTGCACACCAAGCCCATCTCCTCTGGCCTCTGAGAGCCGCGAGTCAGCAGAGTGGAACAGCCCAGCGCCTTTATCAGACGGGGTGTGCTTGACAGCCCAGTCAAATGCCAAGCTTGGGAGAGCAGTAATTCAATTCCTGCCTGAGCAAGGCACTGCATGTGTCATTCCTGTCCTCCAGAGGAACCTGTGCCCTCTGCAGTCAGGGCCAGCTGGAAACAAAGAGGTGACTCCTCGGAGATGAGTTTTTCAGGGTGACCTCAGCAGTGTCTGAACCAGCCCCCTTCAGAACCGTGTCTCACCTTCCGGAGCCTTTGGAGCTGGGGAATAAATGAGAGGCCACACCTGGGCTGTCTCCAGAAAAACAGGAGACCTGCAGCTGTTGTGACAACAAAAAATAAACAGAAAACTGACTTAAAAGTGATTATTTGGGGGAGAATCCAGAGAAGGCACCGGGATCAGAGGGATGGAGCTGCGAGAGTCAGGATTGAAGCTTTTTGGGGTGACCTGACTGGAGCAGCAGTTTGGAAAGGGCTGTCAGGCACTGGCATGGGCTGCCCAGGGCGGTGCTGGCGTGCCCATCCCTGGAAATGTTCGAAACCCGCGTGGATGTGGCACTTGGGGACATGGACTGAGCTCAGTGGTGCTGGCAGACTGTGGGATTTGATAATCTCAAAGATCTTTTCCAGCCTCAAAGATTCTGTTCTCTTTGGTGACATCTCCTTGGTGCAGAAAGCGGCGCTGAGGACTGAGAGAGACTCTTCTTCTCTTTAAACACGAGCAGAGCTCAGTTCTCTTGAGATGACAGGAAAATAACCACAAAACTTTGCTGGGCTGCAAAAAACTGCATTTGAATGGTGCTTTTGCTAAGCCAGCTCCATCACAGCCCCTGGAGCTGTGATTCCTCCTCCTCCTCTGGGTACCAGCGGTTTTCCTCCTCTGCCACATCCCAGTGTTGGACTTCACTCACAGGAACTGCTCTGTGGGGCACCACACGGCCTCGAGGGGACCCAGAGCAAAAATCCCAGAATCTTTAAGGCTGGCAAAGCCCTCCAGGGTCATCCAGTCCAACCTGTGCCCACCAAACCCTATCGGGAATTTGCTTGGGATAATTTCCATGCACGCTTCTGTTTCGCTCCGAGGAAAATTTGTGAACAAAATTACTTTTTTCACATCAGCATCTTTTCACTTAAATGTGCATGGGCGAGACTGTATTTAATGAATGAGCTTGTTTCTAGCAGGGAATTTATAAATTGAATTTCACCATCGCGTAGATGAAGAGTTGGGGTCCAAGCACGTGCCAAGAGTTAGGCAATTTATCCCATGAAGATTCCCACTCTGCTTTTTTTGGGATCAATTTCTCCAAGGGCACTGAAATCTCCTGAGTGTGTGAGGAAAAAAGCTGCACTTTGGTCATTGAAGGAGCAAATGAACACAACAAATGGCCAAAGGTGGGGATGAAACTGATTTAAGGAAAAACTCCTGAGAATAAACGAAAGGATTGCCTGAGAGACAAAGAGATCACGGGATGAAGCGGGATTAATTCGTAGCCATATTTGTACATTTATTATTTAATTTACTTCATTTACTTATTTCATTAAGTAAAATGAAACTGTGATTATTCAACTTCCATCCATACGGAAATTCCTCAAAACCTGAGACTTTGGGTGTTGAAACTGTGGCTGGAACTTGATGTTAGATGGGGTTACAGACCCATCAGATACCAAGTACTGCTCATATAAAATTAATTTAAAATACACTGGGATTTCCATGGGCTGTAGAATATAAACCCAAGGGGTGAATCCAATCCCCCAGCTTCCGAGAGATGAAAAATTGCCCAAGCTACGAATCCAACAAATCCATCCAAGCTCTATATTCCCAACTTCAGGAATCCCTTACAGCACCTGCACCTGCTCATTGGAAGGATATTTCACAGCCAAAGTGGGGATTGGCAGTGGGAAACATCGATGTGAAAGAATTGAACCAAATCTGCTGAAAATGGGCAACTTCTCCCTGGTGTTAAACTCCATCACAGGCCTTCCTCCAGGGCTGGGACCAGGATCCATCCTCCAGGACTGGGACCAGGATTGATCCTCCAGGACTGGGACCAGGATTGATCCTCCAGGGCTGAGACCAGGATTCATCTGCCAGGACCAGGACCAGGACCAGGATTCGTCCTTCAGGACCAGGATCCATCCTCCAGGGCTGGGACCAGGATCCATCCTCCAGGGCTGGGACCAGGATTGATCCTCCAAGACTGGGACCAGGATCCATACTCCAGGGCTGGGACCAGGATTCATCCTCTGGGGCTGGGACCAGGATTCGTCCTCCAGGGCTGGGACCAGGATTGATCCTCCAGGGCTGGGACCAGGATTGATCCTCTGGGGCTGGGACCAGGATTCATCCTCCAGGACCAGGACCAGGACCAGGATTGATCCTCCAGGGCTGGGACCAGGATTGATCCTCCGGGGCTGGGACCAGGATCCATCCTCCAGG
>VYZT01005411.1:25362-35564 GCA_013400735.1 Pomatostomus ruficeps | reverse complement strand
CAAGCCATATTATAACAGTTGTATACAACAAGTCTGCTTGAGTGATGAATCAACTTGTTGTTTAGCCCAAATAACAGACACAAATGGCTCTCACACCCACCTACAGCTAGAATTAAAACACTTCCACACTGAAGGAAAACCAAAATAATTTAAAAATCCCCTATGACTTAAAAAAAGCCCCAAACAACCTAAATAAAATATAGTATTAGCAAAGAGTAGTTCGTGAGGGGAACACTGCAAAAAATGCTGTATCTCATGTCTTCCCTATCAAGTTGAAACAGTTTAGACCCTAAAACGAGTTATGGGGCCCTCACCACCTGGATTAACCAGTCTAACTCAGCTCTCAAGCAAACATCAATATTTTAAATTAAAACTAGTCTCAGGTCTCCAATAATGTTTGAATATTATTCTGTAATGTCATCATGCTGGTTACAAATGGGCTTGATTTACATCCCATTCATTAGGACACCACACTGTTTGAACTCCACATTACCTTCCCTGCTCCTCCCAGCCAAAACATTGTCATGCTAAAACGTTTATATAATAGTTCTCCCCCACGGAGGTGCATGTTTCCATAGGGACACCAACAGTGTTATACCGTTTGGAGAGGAAACTAAAACTAATAGCTGGGATCTTTTCACAGCTTCTCAAATCCCTAACAGAAAAAAAGAATTCTGCTAATGTCACTGAAAACATTAGCTTTTCTTTTCTAGAATTCACTGTCTTGCTGGTTTCTTTTGGGGTTTTTTTTTGGGTCTTTGATGCGGTGGGGTTTTTGTGGTAGGGGTGAGGGGTTTTTTTGTTTAGGATTTTTATGTTTGTGTTTGGTTGGTTGCTTGCTTGCTTTTGGATAGTCTTATTTTCACAAGATTGTACGGCAACTGTCACCACACTTATGTCACTAGAGTGAAAATACAACGGAAGTAAATATCACTATTATGTCAAGAGATAAGCATCCCAGGGTCACTCACTGTCTCTCCTTGTAATTATCCCCTCTGTAAGAAAATAGGGAGTATCAGATAATGCAGCCAGCAGGAGGGCAACAAAAGAGAGAGAAATTTAATGTGTGTCCTTTCCTAAGCTGTTTGTCATTGGCAATTCTGTTCTGATTTAAGGGACAAACTGTCCACCCCTTTTAAACCTCAGAGATTAATTTTCAGTTATTTGTAGGGACAAAGTCTCCTCACATCATTTACCTGTCTGTCCAACAGGTTCAGTTAGGCATTAAGGCTTTGTACTTCAAACTAAACACTGCACTATATTATTTATTCCAGTTTGGCATAAATAAGTATGGATTACCTTATGTAAACCATTCTAAAGTTGTTAGCTGCTTTACAGTTTCAAGAGCTTTGACAGCAGCCAGACCCAGAGAATGGATATGCTCCCTCTCTTTTAGTCTGATCTGAGACTTTAGTAAAAGTGACCTGCATGGCTGCTGTACAGCTGTCTTTACGCTCATTGATAAACACACAATACTGGTTTTAATCTACAGAAAAAAAACATTAATTACTCCTGCTATAAGATTAAATTGCACAAATAGTTAATGCAGAAAAATATTCTCCAGGAGCAACAGTCTTTATCCATTACTGTAGTAACAGAGCATCAGTGAAAATTTTGCTGTATTTGACTTTTTGTTGCTCCTGCTGGGCCAGCAAGTTTCCAGCCCATCATTTTCTCTTCTAGACTTACGTTTCAGTAATAGGAAAATGCTCCTAACCTAGTATAAAATTTACTTTGAAAGTAAATATTAAATAACTGAATTTGTAAATTTGACTCCATTTAATTTAGATAAATTACAACTTCTGCTTATACCTTCTGCTCTTACTTATAACATTAATACATAGGTATTATTCTTATCAGGTTTTTTCAGTAGTTTAAAATTAAACACTTTAACAAATAAACCCCATTAAGGATTTTCTTGACTATGACTAGCTTTTCCTTAACTCTTCTTGAAACACAGAAGATCAGACTTAATAATCTTGCCATATAGTCCCCTAATAAAATACATTTTATATTAAAATTAAGCAACAGTAAAAACTATCAAGATGTCTATTAAGAATGCTTCACTGTATGCAGACTCATTAACCTAAGTTAAATTAATAGAACAAGCCAAAATGTAACCATGAGCGCTGACTGCTTGCAAAGTTCCCTAGTGAATTATTGATAACTTATTCCAGTGACTTCAAAATTTCCCTTTTAAAACCACATGAAATTCTCATTTCATGAGTGAATTTTTTTAAAAAATTCATGTTTCATAGAATTTTCTTTTTATAATGAGTAATATTTTCTGATACATTATGTGAAAATAATTATTGTAATTCTTTTCTCTAATAACAATGAAGTGAAATCTACCACAGAAAGACATATACCTTAATGTTTATATTTTGTGATTACCTTCCNCTGCAGAGCGATATTGGCTACTTTGCAATCTCCGCATGTTTGCACATAAATATTCTTGAAGGCAAACTAAATCAATTAACATTTGTAGTTGTCCAGTCCCTTTGCAAAACATATTATGCACTTAGGATGAATTCAGTGTAAATCATCATCCTAGCCACACAATTAAATACTATAAGCTTCCTTAACCCTCAGCTCAGACTTTCCTAATCTCTAAAAGAAAGCAATGCCAGATGGCCATGAACAACTGTTAAGAATCGGAGGGACACAGAGAAATACCTGAAGCTCTCAATAATTCGGTGGAGAAACACCTTCTGTTCCAACTTATGCTAGGCCCCACTTAGATGAATTTGCTTTGCACAACTCATAGGTGATCCTTCCAGGTTAACTGATCCACACATGCTACTAATTTTCAAAAGCTGTATTTTGCTGTCATGAATCGAATTCACAGACACTGAATTGTTGCTACAACTCTTGCTTGCAGTTATCACAGCAACAGCATGTTGGCTACAAAGTACAGAGAGAATCCCCTGACCATTGCACTTTTCCATCAGTTTAAAATATGTAATTGTGTACAGGTATCTGTGGATACACATTAAAATATGTAAAATATATTGTATGTAAAAATAGTGTGCGTAATATATAATATTCATATATAATTAGTTGTCAAATCCAAAACAGAGTTTGCTGCAAAGCTGAGAGGAGTAGAGCTCATTGGCCCATGAGGTGCAGATTAGGCCCTGGTCTCTTTCTCTGCCCCAAGAAGAAATAATGGAGAAAGGTTCCCCTTTTCCCTACAGAAGAACATCCTCCTTTGAGCCAACATTAAGAATCATTCAAGACAATCGTGCCCAGCATGCTGGGATGCCAAAGGGCACTTTGAAAATGTGTTCATTTTCAGAGGAAGCATCTCACAAGTACCATTTTATATGGTAACAGTGTGGAAGTGGTCCCCTCATCTCTGAAGACCAGGAGCCTCATTCTGCTTTAAATTCCAGTTCAGGACATTTCATGTTTAAAAATGAAGCTTCTCTTTTTAAAAATAAATCACCTTGTATTACAAAAGATGATAGTCACTGCTCAAGAGCAGGCCACAGCTTCACATTTTTGGACTTGGGTTTCTTAGCAGAAATTCAGAAGGAAGCAGTGGGAACAGGGAAACCTGGGAATGGAAAAAGCAGGTTAAGAAGAAAGATAGGACTAAAATAGCAGGGAGTGCTTCAGGGCAGGGCAGGAGGAACGGGCACTGGCAGAGCTGTGTGGAGAGTCCAGAGCTGGGCTAGCAGGAGAGTTGAGGGCAGGAGTGAGAGATGCTGCAGGTGCACAGTATCAGCAAGGAGCACACACAGAGCCAAACATTCAAAACCTCTCAGTCATGGTGGAACTAGTGTAGGTTCCAGGTATGACGCCAGATGTAGGAAACTACAGAACACATGTAGTGTAGTGTGCTTCATTCTAGTTGTATTTCCATGAGTCAAAGGATAATGTTATTCATTTGAATGTCTCAAACAATAAAATATCCCAGTTAAAAAAAAGAAAAGAATATAGCCAAACTGGAAGAATGCATGGGAACATCATTCTGACTTGCAAAGAAGAAAGGGGGACTTCTGAGCAATTTAAACTAGGCTGAAGGATCACATGTCTATTGTAAACTACTTTGAAAAGTACCTGACATTCTGCATTTTGCATTTAGCATTTTTCAATGATGTCTCCAATTCCCCAGGCCAGAGTATCATTTTCATTCTAAATAGCACAGTTCACACACACACAAAAAATTTTTACAATATTGGATAGAGATGTGGTGACAAAGTTTAGTAACAGAAAGAAAAGTGATATAAGCCTCACAACAAAAGACATGGTAAGGAGAGTGTGAAGGGGATTAAGATGTAAGAGTAGGAACTGAAGAAGCACAGGACACGAGACAACTGTTCCAGATGGTAGGCTAGTTTTAACCAAAGCAGCAATGTGTTTGTATAAAAGTCCAGTGGGAGCTGAGCAGACAGAGATGAGCACACAGATGAAGTCTGAAATGTTTTTGCAAGTTCAAGGAATGGAAAAAATGGACTCTGAAGGTCTAATGCTAGAAAACTGCTGCTTGGGAAGAAGAAAAAAATCAAAGAAAGATGTTGCATGTAAGGAGGTGAGGACTAAGAGACACCTACACAACTGATCACAGAGGACATGAGTAAAGAGACCAGATAAAAGCTTTTCCAAAACTAATCACCACATAGAGATATGAAAAAAAAAATAGTTCAGTGTGTCAAAGTAATGCAGCATTGCGTCAAATAGCCAGCTGGATATAAACATGGTGTGTTTAAAATTATTTATTCCAAAAATACTTACGGCAACTTTCTAGTAGGGTTTGTGTATAGAAAAAGAAATTTTAAATCATAAGTGAACTTTGATCAGATGTTCTTCAGTGATCAGCTCTATTTTTCTATTTCAGTAAGATGCCCACAAGTTCAGTAATTGTAGCGTTTCAGTCTCTTACTGATAAAAGCTCGCTGTTGCGTGAGCAGTTCAACACAGTACCAAATCTCCCATTAACTCTTGCTCTTAGAGGTTATTTCAGTAAGTGGGTCAAGATAAACAGAGAACCTGCTAGTAAGGCTCCTAATTTGAACAATGATATCTATACACCAGAGGTAGCTATTTGAACTAGACTGCTAATGCCCTTTTTTCCAAAATAAATCCTGGGATGGTGTTTTCATTTATTTATGAAGCTTACTGTATGTTTCTGGATCACAACCATGAATGGCTTTGTTCACGTGCCCAAGCTTTGCAACCACCAGGAAAGCAGTGACCTTTGCTTTCAAACTAAGCAGTTTCATATTAGGTTATATTCATGCATACTCAGAATTTCAATTAGCCTGTGATCTCCTTAAAAATACTGTACTGAAAAACGTTTAGCTGGCAGATGACTTAACTTTTACCCCCTCCCTTGTACATGACAATACTTTGCTCAAAGTAGCCATTACACTTTTAACTTGCTTGCTGAGGCATTCATTGTTACAACTCCTCACGCCTCTTGGCTGATGGAGGAAAATCAATTTTGATCCCCGAGAAGCAAGTGCACATCTCCAACTTCACACACCAATGTGTACAATTGCAGCTGAAACTGAATCCAGATTAATTCACCATTCCGGGAATTTCACATTTATGCTGAGACCTTAAGAGGTTAGAACATACACTATTTCCAGTTTCTAATTGGAGAAATGGGATAGAACTTCCTTCAAATGAAAAAGCAGTTTGTTAATGAAGTTTACACAAAGCAAATGAGATTTATGTTGACAATTAAAATATACTTTAAAAATAAACCTGCAGCTTTTGGCAAAACAAGTATTACAACAGAATGCAAAAATCCAGCCACTGCAGGATTTTAATGCTACAATAATTCCGGTCTTCCTTAAAGGGCAACAATTCTGCCCTTTCTTAGGTAACACAGTTCAAAACACATTAGAATAGCAGGTCTGAGCAATTAGAAGCCAAACTACAGTAACCAGGTAGCAATAAAGATATAGAAAGCATGTGCATTTCCCAACAGACACAAGTTTAACACGGAAAATATTCCAAGCAGGTATGAGAGAGAGGGAGGGGAGGAGAGAACTTACTGTACTGCTTCAAAGATGCACCATACACATAATGCAGCAGTACGGGATACACTAACAGATGAAGGCAACTGAAAAGGCAGTACTCACCCAAAATATTAAATTGAAAAGGAACATCATGTATTTCAAACAACACAGGCAGCCTCTTGCCATGTTGCACTTCTTAAATTCTAAAAGGAAAACAAAGGATAGATCCAGGTAAAAGACCACGTATTTGCTGCCTTTGGGTGCACTGTATTTTTCACTTTTTACGCCAGTTCCAGTCCCAGCGCCGGTCCCGGTTCCGACCCCAGTGTGGCTCTGTGTGCGTGATCCAGTTGTACCATAGAAAGCTCCTGCAGTAAAACCTCGACCAAATTGCCTCCCTGAGGTAGAAGGTTTAGCAAAATCTGAGTCTTTGCTATCCAAAGATGGACTCCGGTGAATTGAAGAATCCTCACTACTTGACTTCTCCATGATCTCTCTTTTCACAGTTGTCAGATTTAATGTATAGCATCTCTCAGCATTAAATGCAGTGCCTTGCAAATGCCACAGTGCGCTAAGAGCTGTCTGTGTTTCGCTTCTCTTTTTCTTCGTACATAAATCAGATAATCACTGCAGAATTTATTCACTGCATTGTTGCTGGGTTTATTTTTTATAGCAATGTAGGCTGTACTCTGTCTGTCTGAAGCATGGATTTATACATTAACATCCCATGCAAGAGCACACTCATGATTTATCTTGATGAATCAGTTATGCAGAACTTTGATTTTTATTAAAAAGAGCCATAAGCTCATTCTCTGCACTCCTAGTCTACAGTCCTCTAATCTATAGGCAGCAGATGGTCCTTGCATCCATTTCCAAAAAGCTTCTGCAGTACACCTGGGAGACTCTCCTCGAGCCGGAGCACTTTCCTTGCTCTCAGCTTCCCTCTCTGTGTCTCTCTGACTCTCTCTCACACGCTGTCTTTTTTCTTTCCACCCATTTGCAGTGTCTCAGTCAGTAACCAGCTACCGGAGCGCACTCCGTGTTTCACTGCTGTTGCCGTGAAATCATCAGCAATTGCAACCACCGGGCATTTCCCACAGAAATCCCTGACCTAACTATCGAGTAATAAATCCTCCCTCCTGCTCGCCCCTCCCCTCTGCTTTCCATCGGGCCAGTTAGCAGAAGCCTTCCCCTCCAGGACACGCCTCCATGACATAATATCTTTAAGAGGATTAGAATTACTCTTGACTATACAAGTGCACAACAGAAAATCTCTTTAAATGTCAAGTACTGTTTAGCTGTTTATGCGCTAGAACCGTTTAGGCAGTGATATTCCTTCGATGCAATAAAATACAGAAAAAGTGTGGATTAGACAGACAGGTGCTAACCTCTCTCTGCTCATTAACAGCGACTTACTTTTTTTTCTGGCTTAAACAAATCCCACGGGAGAAGTAATCGGAATAGCCTAGCACCCGGCATACACTGCTTAGGCACACATCTCAGCTGTACATGCACACAATGCGACACCATCACCTGTGATATAATAAAGCAGAACCGGAAAAGCAGAGCTGCTGCCTCTTATGAGGTCATCAGCCAAACTCCTGAAATGTGAGGGGATCTGAGCCTGCAGCTATTTACACGCTATTTAACAAGTACATCAGAGATTCTCGTTGTGTACAGCAATAAGCCATCTTACGTCACAGGTTGTCTGTGAACTAGAAACACTGACCCAAATGCCATATTTCCACAGAGTAGTGCAACATGCCTGCTAGGACTCTGAAACAGGGAGGGCACGACTGTGCACGTGTTCCTGCATGCAAGTGCCCAGAGGGGAAGAAGAGAAACACTTCAGGTCATTCCTCCCCGTACTTCCAAATTCATCATTTTGTCATAAGCGCAAAAGCAGCGCACCAATGGTGTGAAGTGCTACAGCAGATAGAAAATGCAGCTGATTCTTTTCTTTCTGTAAAGAAAGAAACCACCTTAGGAGGCCACTGTGAAGGAAATACAGCTACCAGGAAAAGCAAAATTCTACACAATTTTCAACTGACCCCTTCACATGCACATTGAAATGCATTGTTAAATTGTTATATCAGGTATCTTTGAAAAAAGACAACATAATATTCATTCAATCTTACATATCTATGGCCAAAAGCCTCTTAAAATGCTGTAATTTTTATGTAACAACATCAGAATCAACACCCCAAAGCAGTGCTGTACCTTTCTTGACAGGCTTTTTCTGCGAAAAAGATCCCTCCACCATGAAGTACATTAAATACCCAGTATTTGAATGTGTAATATCTCTCTCACACACCTTTTCTGCTCTAGAATATGATTTTAGTAACAGGCAGGTCCAGGCCTATATCAGAAATGTTTGTTCAGTTTGCTTTTCCAAAGTAATTTCAAAGCTCCCTGCATCAAATGTGTCCATCAGAAAGACGACTGCAGGATGACTGGGCAGCACTGTGTGTGACAGCAATAAAAGTTACACACAAACACTCAAGTAAAAAAAAGATAAATGATCATTGACTAAAGTAGAATGGGGCATTTCTATACATGTCTGTGGTGTGCATACAAACTTCACCACGAACAGTTACCAAGATGCAACTTTCTCAGCAAAAACCATAGAAGTGAGTTGTAGGTTGTGACCAGGTACCTGTCTCAGACACTGGAACCTGCAGGATAATTCACATTCAAATACAAGGCAAATGTCTGAGTATGGATTTAGAAGACTGAAAAAACTCTTCTGTTTGAAATTCACTTACTGGAAGTGTAAAGTTGTGCCACTGCAAACCAATGCCGCAGCTAGATATTTTCAGTGGTTTTCACTTGTCATACAAAACTGAGCTCTCAGCCAAAAAATTATGATAAGACACAAATACTTTAAAGCATTTTTAGCTTTTTAGCTTTTGCACCCTTTGGTTTGCCATAAAATTTACACTGACACAGACTAGCTACAGAAAAAATAATTGCTGTGCACTTGTGAAAACTAATGCAATATAAATATTTCCCTTCCCATTGAAGGTACGAGACAAAAATAATTATTCTGCCCTCCTCAAGGCTAAAGAAGTAAAAGAATGTTCTGTAAAAAGCAAATAATTTTCACAGAGTCTCTAACAGTTTGTAAATAGTGGACACTTTCTATTGGTGGTTTTTAAAAAATGCAAAAAAACTACACCTGCAACTTCTATTTTTTCCAGGTTTTCATCATTAGGCCTTATTGAAGTTTTCCAATTTTCTACTTTTACCATTAAGTACTACAAAATACTAGTTTTCTTTACCATTACCTGTAATGTACCTTCCATTAAGAGATCTTCATGACTGGTCTACAGCAGAGTTTGTACTTCTGCACAACCCCAACCAAAGACACAACAGTGAGGTAAAGTCAACAGACAGCTTAAAAATCCAGACCTGAGCAATGAGCACTGGGGAAAACATGGTTCCAGATCAGCCTCTCCTCCTGCTGCGCAGCAAGAAAACATATGACTCTCTTATGGTTATGCTGTGGCCACCAGGGAGACTTTACAAGCCTCAGTAACCTTCAGCCACTTGAATTTGCAGCCACGGAGCTGCTTTACAACCTAGAAGCCACTTCCTGCTGCTGCAACTCTAACTCATTGCTTAGGTAGCTCGGTTAATAAACCACACAGGGCTGCTTATTTGCTGAACAAATACGTGGTGAAAAAGCTGTAACCAGTCCATCCAGCTGTGTTTTGACCAGCCACTGCACTCAAGTCTGCCTCTGATTGAGACTTCAGCAGAAGGTGTTGGTGCAAGGCAACAGCACCTTTCTGCGGTCCCACTCAACAGCATAACCTCAGCATGAGGAGAAATACATTTTACCTCACAACAGATCTTACCTCTGTTTAGTAATCAGGGCATGAAAAACATTCAAAAGCTCACTCTGTACTTCATTAATGTTTGATTACTGAATCACAGAATTTTGTTGCTGAGTGATGCCTTCACATCAAGAAAATAATTTCANTAAAAATTTAGGCCACTTTCAGATAGCAGGTATGAAAATCGCTGTCAAAATGGGTGTAGCTGAAAAATGGAAAGGAAGGGTATTGGTTATATGGCCAAAAAAGCATAGGCTGGCTCTCCTACCGAAACTGATTTATTTGGCTCCCTCCCGGGAACAGTCCACCATAGTCCTGAAAGCACACATCCCAGCATCTTCATTTCTTAGTGAATTTCACATATTTATTTTTTTCCTCATCCTGTAGTTTA
>VYZT01005411.1:0-23153 GCA_013400735.1 Pomatostomus ruficeps | reverse complement strand
AAGAACTGAGTGTCTAGGCACCTCAATCCAACACCCACCTCCATTAGTCCTGAATTCACCAAGAGAAATTATATTTCTTGACATTGTTACTGGAAAGGAAACGAATTAATCTGTTTCTATGACACAAAGGCAAGAGCATAGCAGCTCGTGGTTGCCTCTGATGAGTAACACTCCTTGCCTCCCCAGGGTAAAGAGGTAAAAAAAGAGGTAAAATCTCTTTGAATGGCCTAAATTAATACTCACGAGTTTATACTAATATATACCAATAAGACGAGTTTATCCTTCCAATACGAGGTCCTCACTGGATGAATGACCAAGAAAATAAGATCCTATTGTAAGACTTGCCATTGTGGCAAACATCCTGTGTCATTTGGCCCCTGGGATTTCCATTAAAAACCGTTTACTACTAACAATGCACATCTGGCTGAGACTTCTCATTTAGGATTTCACACCAGAGACAGAATGAGATTCTGTCTCAAAACTGTACACAGGAATTAGCTGTAAATCATGTCAGAAACCTTAACCCACTGTGGTCAGATGCAGATGATGACATGATATGCTAATGCACAGGAGATGTGAGATGTGCAGATTAAAGTGCAATATGAGGTCCAAAAGGTAAGAAATTTTGATTATGTCACACCTTCACACCAGTTGTCTCTCAGGGGCCCTCAGACTGAGCACAAAGAATGTCTGAGTTTCCAAAGCGACAGAAAAACAGAACAGAAAATAGAAGTCCTGCTACCAACATTTAAGCTTTTAAATCAAAACATTTTCACTATATACAGGGATCTTTTGGGGTTTGGTTTTCACTTTCACAAACATCATGAAATATGCCAGATCTGGAAGAAGCACTCTAAATATTATGTTTGAATACAATTCACCACTGTTAGTTTCACCTTTAAGAACTAAAATCCAGGAAGTCTATTTATTGTTTGTTTCTGAGAATCCTGGAAATCAGAATCTTCTTGGGTTTGGCAGTGGACGTATATAGAGCAAGTCAACCCATACCACAGTCAGTCTAATGTCCAAATATAAAAACAGATATTAACAGCTGGCTCTGAAACAAAAAAAAATTTTTTTCTAAAGTCCCAAAACTGCCTTACCACTTCTCCCAGTAGCAGGTGAGAGAAAAGAGTAAATGTGAGGGGAAAGAGAGCAGCATGTGCCCAAGCAGATAGGCCTATCCTACCGGGCAGCAGAGATTAACAGATGCTTTGGAACAGTCTGTTTATGACTTTTAGCTTAAGAATCTGTATCCCTTTTAATTATAGGCTGTTTATCTCATCTTCCATAACAATGAATACAGTTTTTCATCTCCATCAACAGCTAATCCTTAAATTCTGCTGAGAACTTGGCCTCAATATTTTATGTCAGTGAGTTCCATTGATACGCATTATGTTAAAAAAACCCAGCATCTTCCTCTTATTCACTATCATTATTAGGCTTTCCAGCTCTATCCTCTGGATATTCATCCTCATCCTATAATTCATTAGTTTGTAATCCTCTATTACATCCCATGTCATTGTCCTTCATTAAAATAAGCACTTTCCAGCATCTCCTGTTATTGAAAACTCTCTGACTCCCTAATAATTTCAGTTAACCATCTTAGGGCTTCTTTCTAATTGAGCTATGTTTCTACCATAATCTTTCCCAATCTGCTGATGAAAAGATCTTATTTTTAAAGGACAAGAGTTAATGTTCAGATTCAAAATAAATTTAATCAATTCTGTTTCTATCGACACCTTATCTTTATGAAAGTGAAGTCACCCAGATGCAACAGACATTTTTTCGTCATCCCTATTGTGCTTTTCTATTTCAGATTCAAAATTTAGCTCTGAAAAAGTTGAACTTTTCAGAGCTTAACAGGAAAACTTCTGTAGTTTATATTTTACATGTATGAAGAAAGGGAGTTTTATCACTACAATGGCATGAGTTTAATACTGGTTGCTTGTAAAGTCACCAGTAAGACCATCTTCAAGAAAGGGACTTCTTGTAAAGGTGCTGACATAAGCCAAATCAACCCTTGGCCATTCATGAATGTGTGGTACAAACTGCTGTCTTCATCCAGGACACGAAAAAAGGGTGTACGCAGGGAAGTGTTTTTTACTTCACATACAGAGAAAATAAGATCAAGGGACCAGAAAGCTGCCAGCCAGAGGCAGGAAGGCAACAGCATCACAACCCCAATACCCCTGTGTGAGGAAACATCACAAATCAGATCTCCAAAACCATGCTTTAAAAATTAAAGACCAAAAAAAGAAAGCAGGGGCGAGAAAGTGAGAAGGGTTCTTTTTACTTAACACCTATTTTTTGCGAGGTAAAGTACATGATCTGAGTGCTTCTCTTCCACTCCCACTTTAGATGACAGTTTAGGCTTTTACATCTCCTGTATTGACTGCAGATTAAAGAAAGCTAACAAATAGCCGAAGGTTTTTGTCTATCATGAGAGATGATACTCCTTCTTCCTCTTGGATGGTGCAGCAGGATTTCATTAATACAATAACTCTTCTAACTGTGTCCAACATGTACAAGTCAAATGAACAAAATCAGGTGGATTTTCTCTAACATCTGTTCCAAAGAGGCTGTCTTTCACCAGCAGTCTGCTGTTTTGAATTAACTGACAGCTGGTGTCTATGTATTAGCAGAACTATTAAACTTAAAAACCAACAAATTGAAAAAACCCTCATACAAATGGTTCCATGTGAAGAAAGAACCAAGAGAATGATGTAAGCATTCCTTTTTGAAAGGCAGCACACATCTCTGAAACCTGCTCAGTTATGCCATGAAGAAACATTTCTAAGCACATTCCTTTCACAATTGAGTGAATTCCTTCATTGCTAAAATATTCATTTTTTGGCTCTTAAACACAAACAGGTGTCATTTGATGAATGGGGACATTTAAAACCACTGTGTCAGGGCTGGCAGAGACCCAGATGTCTTCAATGGGCAGCAGCTCATCACCAGCCCCAGCCTCCACCCTAAAACTCACTGGAAGTGGCAGGCTGAATGCTGTACTGGAGTGTCATCACCTCAGATGTGTGTGAGTTATCAAAAGGCTGTTTTCCAGAAGCATTTCTGAGCAAAACCTGACCCCAGGTCCCACCTTCAGGTCAGACAGGTACAGCTTTCAGAAAGGAGCCACACTGCCAAATGAATTAAGTACCTGCCCAGAGCCAGTGGCCTCACAGATGAAGTTGGCATCAGAGAGGGCTGACTTCAAGTCACAGTACCAGGTTCCCCTCTCCTGGGCCCCCAGTGTGACTCAGGGCAGAAATGTCT
The DNA here is from genome assembly GCA_013400735.1 of Pomatostomus ruficeps. Taxonomy (NCBI): domain Eukaryota; kingdom Metazoa; phylum Chordata; class Aves; order Passeriformes; family Timaliidae; genus Pomatostomus; species Pomatostomus ruficeps. The sequence continues at coordinate 19,874 of VYZT01005411.1, read as the reverse complement.
GGAAACAAGGGTGGGGTATAGTCTCTACAGCCATTCAGTCCTCAGTCTACTCCAGGCCCTCCCTGACCACAGTCTACCAACTGTGACACCAAGCTATATTGCGTAACAATTCCCAGCACGTAACTCCTTTTGTCTTTGAAGGCAGGCATTGCTGAATTCATAGGGAACAGTTTTTGAGTAATTCAAGGTAACTGGAACATACCTTCACTGCCATTAACAGCACTTCTCAAGTTCTGATCAAAGCACTGCAGAACAGCCACATTCCATCCTGCTGATTTGGGCTGGACTCATTTCTGTGGCTTCCAACAAACTTCCACAACATGTAGCCTGAGCGAAGTCTAGACTCCTTCCTGTCTTGAAGCTCTTTAGGTTTCTAAAAGTAATCATATCTGAGTATCTGCATCTGCCCTTACAATAAAGCTTACCTACCTTCACAATAAAGTTTGTGGCACCTTGTGTGCTAATGCTATGGGATGTGGTCAACTTCAACATTTAAAATAGGATGTGCCTGTAACGTGGCAGTCATGCAATTAATGCTTTTTGCTTTGCCAACAACAGAGTCAGATTTAAATCCCAAGAGGAGGCAGATATTTTAGCCACCTTACTCATCTCACAAGAACGAGGCTAAATGGTTCTCATCTCTTCTGCATGAGATACAAGAAAGGGTGTAATAATGAAAACAAGGTAACCTTCTTACTATAATCCAGCAGGTTTATGTAACGGTGCTGCCATTCATGAGCTTTGTGATTGGTGCCAGCTCTTATTACAAGGGTGTGAGAGATTTAAAATGACAAAGGAGGAACGGAAAAGGGGGAAAAAGCAGTTTGATGTGATCCTGCCTGTCAAGACACAAAAAAACTATCCAGCAGTTCAATTCCCTGACTTACAGTAGGAGCTACTTAACATTTTACAGTATATTCATTAACAAGGTTTTGTAGAGGCAGAAGTATAATGGCAAAACATAATTTTTATGACCTTATCTGCATTATGGAGGACTCATTTACACTTGGAGAGAATGCTGTGTGCTAGCTGCAATACCAGGCATTCAAAGCCTAATATGGGGTGTAAAGAATGGATGCATGCATGTTTGACTCCTTCCCAAAAGCCAAGCCCACATTCAATTCAGTTTTGAAAAAGTCTAATTGTATCATCAGTGTCTCTCAGAGATGAGAAAACCAAGATAGATACCCTTGATCAGCAGTCAGAAACTAAGGACGTTCCAAAAATTCCTCACAGAGACATCTGAAAGGCACCAAAAAAAAAAAAAAAAGCGTCTTTTGTAGGGGAAAACTATTCATGTCATTCAATCTGCTCTGATCTACTTAGGTGTGTCACAAGTATGCAGCAGCTATTGTATGAAATATCAATTGGCCTTTAGAAGCTGCACTTCGTAAATTCATCACGGGCAGATATTTTCCATTTACAAATTAATTGGGATGCTGGCATTTTACTTCAGAAGCAACCAACACGATGTTTCACGCTCTGCTCTGCAGCCTGGTTCAGGGGAATCTATCAAAAATACATGGCTATAAACGCTTAGCAAATGGTGCGCATTCAGATGGGTTTTTAAACAACATGTATGAAACTAAAGGCTTGCAAAATGCAATATCATGTAAGGCTAGACAGTGATAGTTTTGGTCCAAATATGCCTTGTAGGACTCAAATTTGATGCCCATAGCAACAATATGTCTATGATCTTTCTCTCTTCTCTCCTAAATGTTGAAATCTAGACTAATTTTAAATCTAAACTAATTTACTGAAAAGGATTTTCAGACTTCTTCCTTTCAGGAGAGCAAGCTAATAGTAAATCTGCAATAATATAATCTATTGGTAATGTTTTGTTTGCTTTTGTTGTTATTTTAACTCTACAATCCCAATGTCTATAAAACAGATACATGCAGGTGGGGACTTCAGTGCCTCTAAAATGAAAGACACTTTATTCCCTGGATTTTATCCAGCTGATGGGTTCTCCTCCTGTGTTATTTTTCTCATGTACTCATTTCTTATGTTGCATTTGTCCCTCTCCAGCCAAACATTTGTCCAGAAGTAACAGAAAATTCTCTCAAGCCACCCAGACACTTTTCAGAAAAGTTTTATGAACTCATCATCTCATCCCATATCTGAAACACAACTTTTCTAAATTGACCATATCTCACTCCTCTCCTCCTCCACTTCTATGCCAATGGTTTTATTACAGGCCTGTCTTGTATAGTACTTAGTGTTTCTATTCCAACAGCATGGAAGCTGTTATATTAAACGATTATCAGTAATGGGGTTACTCCCTCCTACAAGCTGAAGCAAGGCAATTTGGCAGATACAATCATGAAAAGATTCTGTAGGTTTGCCTCTTCCAGAAGAAATACAGTACTCAAAATACACAAGATTCCAACCCAAACCTGACTGCATGAACTGCACTCTGAAATCCCATGTTTCTTGTATTCCAAGGATTGCTAAATTAAGTCATCTCAGTTCCCTGTTTTTTCTTTTAAATCAACTTGAATGCTTTCTGCCCCGTACACTGAAAACAAAGTTTCAGAAACTGTAATACAATAAGTTTTAAAAAAAGAAAAGAAAAAAATTCTTCTCACACCCTAAGAAGTGTACCACTGGAAACGAGGTTTAAAGGAAACAAAAAGCAACAAAAGCTTACTCAACAAAATCAGGACTTATGGATCTCTGAACATACAAAGGGAACAGAGCTGATTAGTTACAAGGTGCAGTTTCTTTTTACAGGGAATATTCTTCCAAACAGAATGATGCTTCGCACCTGTCCTGTAATTAGATTGCCGGGCTTATGTATTATGCTGAAAGAAAAAAAAAATACTAAGAAAGTGTCTTGATCATTTCGAAGCTCAGTGCCTCCCAAAGAGTGCCTATAGCTGTTCGGTAGCACTTTTAGCTCCATTTATACAGATATCTCACTTTTGTCCCTACCTACTCCATCTGCTGTGTTTATATAATCTCTATCAAATATCGATGGTATCTGAGTCTAAAAGACTACATCAATACCAAACTGCAGGCAGGAAGCGGGGAGTGGGGAATAATGAATTCTTCCCTAAAAATTGTTCCCTAACAAATTATTCCCAGGCACTAGAGCCTTCAAAATGTCTATCACAGAACTATCTTCATGCATTTTAAGCATCCTTCATATTAAGGATCCAGTTATTTTTATTTTAATATAAAGAACAAATGCTGAGAAGCCAAATAATCCGAAGCAGATTTCTACAGTATCCTGCCTTCTCAAGCACTGAAAAGAAAGCCCTCAGACTACTGAAGGCCCGATATGGTAGACTGCTACAAAGTTCTGTCAACCGGAATCCCTCTCAGATTTCACAGGCTGGTCACCAGTAGCTCTTGTGCATAATCTGTAAACCACATTTTTAAAGCAACCAGGGACCCTTCAAAATAAAAAAGCAGATAGACATTTTTGACACACATCTCTCAATACTGGGAAAACTTAAAGCATTGACTTCTATTAGAGAAGAGAAAAGGTACATGCCTAGGGACAGAATTCCAAACTAAGATACCCTCAACAGATGCTATACGCTGTTTTGAAATAAGACTTCCACCTCATAAAATGTTAATATTAGGGCTTTAGGCAGACATTAAGGTCAGGACAGATGTGCTGCCTAACATGTAAAAGACTCTCACTTTCCAGAAGGCCAATAAATGCCTTTCAGTAACTAAAAAGCAGTTACAGAAGATAGTGGTACTTTGCTCACAAGTATGCACGTTGGCAGGTCAAGCAATAGAAAGAAGCTGCTCAGGGGAGAAGTTGACCTGGATATAAGTGAGAAAAAATTCAGTGGGAGAACAATTAAACATTGGAACAGACTGCTTAGAGAGATGTTAGAATCTCCCTTACTGGAAATGTTCAAGACTCAGCTTGACAAGGGCCTGCATAACCTGAACTGGGGCCCTGCTTTCAATGTACAGTTGGACCACATGCTCTCCAGCATCTCCTTTCATCCTAGACTTTGCTGAGATTCTAACATTTTGTTCTGAGAGCCAAAACTCAGACTGTGAAAGACTGACACTGAACTCCTTGGAGTAGCAGTGACTTGAAGTACAGTTGCATGCACTGAAAAACTGGCAGATTGAAATTGCTATCACACTGATGAGGAGGGGCAGAAAGAGATGCTTCTTCTCAGTAGCTAGATTTTACAAATTAGGAACATCCTCATCCTATCAATTGAGTATCTACAGATCATAAAGCCTGTCTGATCTGCGTGACTTAATTTGGTAGTTATCCCTTCTAATTGTTAACTACTGTCTTTTAACAGTAGAAATTTCTTCTTTAACAGAAGAAATGACACAACAAATTCCAGTCTTTCTCATCACCATGCCCTGCTCTTTTTTTTTCCTACTGGAGTGTGAATTCCATACAGGAGTGCATTTGTCAGAATGAAGGACCTTCCCCAAGGAAAGGAATGTAATTCATTTGCGAAAAGCAAGGATTAGCAATTATTTAAAGGCAATCCATCTGCCCCTAGAGATGTACCGGCTGCACAGATGAGGGGCTGGTTTAATCTCTTCAAGAGTAAATTTCTGAAAGATCCCAAATTAAACTATTTACATGGGAGAAAAAGGTTTGATCCTTGAGCACAGAGATGGTGGAGTTTCTTTTGGTGCTGCCACTATGTCATGACAGTGGAAAGCTATTTAAAGACACTGACCTGACAAGCTGATACAGTTTTAGATGCATCCACCTAAACTAAAAAAAAAAAAGGCAAAATGATGCTACATCTGCCCATGTACCCCAATAATTGCTTTATTATCAGAGCTTGTAACAGTTATGGACAATCTTATTGTGGGGTTGAGCCCCCCTAGATGTTTCATTCTGCACCAAACATACATAGTGCACTATTTTCCTTGGAATTTTGAAGGATTATCAGTCACATTGTCTCTAACATTTTTGAAATGAACTGTTTTAAAGGCAAACACTAGCATATGGAAACATTTCCTTGCAGTGTTTTGCTTCTTTTACTGTCCTATATCACAAGGAGCATAATATATGAAGAAAGCAAACAATTATGGTTTTGATCCTTGGGTGTTAATAATGCTAAAGAGCTATTTTGATGAAACTGCTGAAAGAGCTGAAATATTTTTAACTTCTCTACTTCCAGTACTCATGTGACTATAAAACACAATTAATTTTGATGATGAAATTGAAGAATCCTAGGCACATACTTCCGAAGTGTTGTACATTCCTTTCATTCTTACAGAATCAGAAGGATTTTTATACCCTGACATGATTTATCTTTCTGAGGCTAATCTGGGTAGCCTTGCAGTTTGACAACAGAGTTTCTTCCCATAGTAAGTGACCATATTCCATGTTAAAGTAGTATTGTCTGCTGTAACTCCAAGGGAAAAAACTTGCTACAGTCCGAAATATCCATGATAAAGTTCCCATAGATTTAAAAAGTAATAACCAATTCTTCTGCTCTTAACAGGCTCAGATATTCTTGAGATTTTTAAAAGCGTTATTTCAGTGTGTCAGTACAGGTAAGTACACACATAAGGCTGCAACAAGAATTAAAGGGGATGAACATACAGAAAATTAGCTGAATTTTCTTCTTAAGCTCCAAAAGAAATAGGGCCACTGATAAACTTAAGTTGTTTAGTGGTCAATTATAGTTTATCCTGGTGGCCTCTCTGTCTCCACTGCCAATAAGGAAAAAAAAAAAATCTTCCTCTTAGCTATAAATGAAGTCGCAACATGGCAACAGTAACAGATCCTGGCAACTCTTCCTTCCCCAAATCACGTAACTTACTCTCACTGTGGATTTCTAAGGAAATAAGATTTATGCATCCAGACTGTCTTCAGTGAAACCTGAGGGAAGGGTGCAGGCAGGGTGCTGTACAAGTCCTGGAAACCCAAGCCAGCACTCAGCAGCATGTGTTTGGAATATCAAAAGCAGTAAGGCAGAACAGTGTGCGAGGCTGACCCGGAGCCCGCATGAAGAACGGGCACGCACACGACTGGGTTCACGCTCTGTGCACTCTGCTTTCATCCTGCACAGCCCTGTCACAGGGACACAGGGGACATCCTGCAGTCTAGGCACGGTGGAAGGTGAGGAAGGGTGGGGTCCGTAATAAGCTCAACTATCGAAAAGAAAATCAGAACTCATTCATTTTGCTCTTGGCAGACTTTTAAACAGTAACAGCCAGAACTGGAGCTGGGCAGTCACACCTTCAGCTCTAACATTGTGTGGAGCAGCCCCAAGCACAAATCACACAGCAGCAGGAAGTGAATTTCTGCACAGGGTACTCTGCCCTTCAAACTCCATGGCCCTGCATAGTGGCAGGAGCAAGGCTGAGTGCCCTGCTTGAAAGGGGTTCTAGGACCACAGCTGCCATTTTCAGCACCACCAACTGGCCTCTCTTTTCAATACTTGTCTCCCCACTTTGGTTTAGGATATATGCTCCAGACAGCATACATTCTCCTGATTTAACAGTTCTCCAAGTTTAATCTCATTTTATTTTCTCTTTATGTGTCTAAACCCATCGCCCCCTTATTTTTCTGCTCTGAGGCTCACAATTCCCAGTTTGTTTTCAAAGCTCATTAAGAGAATTTTCTCTCTCCCTCTGTCATATCATTAACAAAAATGTTACACAACTCCAGTCTAACTCCCAACCTACATAACCATTGCGCTACTGCCGATAATCAGCTCCTGTTTATCTTTCACCCAACTTTTTCTTCCTACCCAAGCAAATTTCAATTAATCTTCATGTTAGAAAGTAAACACATACCTACTTCCCTCTTGATTCCCTAAAATCATTAATTTTGCAATTCTATCCAAAAAAGCAATTACATTGTCTGGCAAGATTTATTCTTTATGAACTCATGTTGTTATTGCTTACAATTCTGTCACCCTGCAGACTCTGAGTTTGCATCCTCTTTTAATATCAGGCCCATTATTTTACCAGTGGTTACACTTTCAGGACAGTAATTGCTAAGAAAAACCTTGGTTTTCTTTTGAAGGTCAACATTATACTTTCCAGTCCTCACTCATACTGACACTTCATTTTAGCTACCGTCTCACAAAAACAATAGTCACACAATAGTGGCACAGCAAGAAGGCTCACCAAACACAAACTATTTAAACTGAGGAGTAACAAAGAGAGAAAAATCAACCTTTTTTTCACACACTCCTTTCATCACTCTTGAACATTAAAAGAAATTTTAACAGTCAGCCTTCTGCTACAAGAAAACACTCAGTGATACTGAGTTTGGACTTGCAGAATGATGCAGGGTAAAAGTAACCCCTTGAGATCACCTAGTCCAACCCCATGGTCAAAGCAGGACAAACTTCAAAGCTGTATCATATTACTTAAGACCTTGTCCAGCAGAATTTGGAGAACTTCCAAGGTTGGTGATTCCACAGCTTCCTAGAGCAACCTCTTCCCACAGCAGCTCTTCCAGGAAAATCTTTTTTCCTCACCTCCATTTGGGACATACTGAGGCACCAACCATGACCACTGCCTCTTGTCCTCCCTGTCTTCCCTACCACAATCCCTAAGTAAAGTAAGGCTGTGTAAATCAGACTGTTCTCCAGGCTAAGTCAGTCCAGCTACCTACATCTTGTAAGCAGTATGTGCTCCAGATCCTTCAGAATCTCCTTGTGACCCTTCACTGCATTTGCTTGTCAGCATCTCCCTGGTGCTGGGAAGACCAGCAATGGACACAGCCCAGTGTTCTCATGAGCACTGAGCATCAGGAAACTGAGAGAATCCCTTCCCCATTGCTATTATTAGGTGTCTGACTGCATTTTCGCAATCTCAATTTTCCAGGTTTTCTCATAGTGGTAAATTTTAATGTTGACTGTCCTTTCACTCTATGCGGAGGATTTCTAATCATACTGAATATCCAACCTTTGAACTGATGCATTCAGTGAAGCCGGTGTTTAATAAACCAAATTATAAAATTTGCACTTGATCTCTACAAGCCTGTGCATGCTTTTAACCATCAGCCTGTGTATGCCTTCTGCCATCAACCAAGCAACTACTGAGCAGAATGAAAAGCAGTTTGAGAAAGTGGGTAACAGATGGGGGAGAAGACATTTGACCACCGCAGCGTTAGAAAAACAAAGACGGGATTTGCAGACAGGATCATCAGCATCCAGTGAGGAAAAGCTGACTTGCAAGTCTCAAAGGTGGAAACAGCTACCAAGCAGAGTGACAGAGAGGAGGGCTGCAACAAACAGGCTAGGTAAGAGAAGATAGGTGGGCATTCAGACCTGGAATTTCCTAGAAATGCAAATACCTACAACAGGACAAAAACCAATGGTGTAAGGTGCAAACACTGTTGTTATGTCTGAGGGAAAGCAGCACAAGAGGGAGAAAACGGCAGGGCAGACAGCAGCATGCAGCTGTAGCAGTTCAGTCAGTTCAGAAGGTTCCTATTTTACTAAGCCAGGAAGTGGTAAAACCACACAAAACTGGACAATCTTCTCATCTGTATCCTTAAAGCCCAGCAAGATCAAGCTTTACCTTGGCTGAACTTTTAAACACTTTCTGTACTGCTGTTTATATTAGACTGGGAAAGAGATTTCTCAGTACTGGACATAGCACAGGGAACATGGAAGGTAGAGAAGAGAAATGAGTGAAGAAGCTCTGTTTTTTCACATGTACACTCTGTCACAAACCAAAAAAAAAAGAGGTTAATGCTCTCCTGGTACACGGCACAGACCAATGGCTCCAGTGGCAACAAAAAATAACAAATAAAGGGGCAGTGCTGACCAGGAGACCATAAAGGGACATATGCACTGTACAGATCTTTTGCTTTTCAATTTCAGTTCAGGGATTTGTCTTAAGTTGTATCTATCAGTCTCTGCTTTCCATTCAGCTTTAATAGCGATGTCCTGATGAACACAGAATGGTTCTGTTATAGTTTAGGAGTAACATGGACTAATTTTACTCTCAGGATATTTATTGCATTCATCTAGTGGCTTAATAGAGAAGCTGAAAAAACAAACAGTAAGCAAATAGGATGGCTTAAAAAAAAGTCTCTTTGCAAACATCTGAGGGCTATTATGAAACAAAGGTCTATGTGCTACACTTATTACAAGTTCAAGAAGTTCCCTCTCTTGCAAGAGGCCAGCTGTTTGGAGCACTGTCTTGGGAAGCCAGGCAGAATACTGGTTCTGGCTCCAGGAGAAACAGACATACAGGGTCTGACAGCTGAGAGGGGAGTTCTTTAAGACCAAGAAGCAAAGAAAGTCACAGTCTAGCCCTGTGACTATCTCAACAAAAAAAGTATAACCTAATATAATTTTGATTTTCTTCACTTCCAGTACTTTTAAAGTTCTTGGAACAGGAAAAGGGCTCAGGCACTAAGAGACATCTGCAAATACTTCAAAAACATTTCCAGCATGGTTACACAATACAAGAAATGCACTTCTATGGTCAGTGACACACCCAGTTTTTATTTTGGAAAAACTGTGCAAGGAACATTTCTGTGCCAAACTTCACATAGTGTGTCACCCATTGTTCTACATTGCAGCTTCACAGTTCAGGATCACCAGGTGAGTCACAATGTAAGCGGATGACACAAAATCCACCAGAAGTTATTTTTAGACACTTTTATCACTTTTCAGCATTTGTAACCACATTCTGCATGGTCACCAGAACCAGCTGTGTATTTCTATGCAGCCTGCATTCATAATTAGATTAGCCAAGCCATTTTATTAGGATGGACTTCAGGCATCCTGTGTCCTGGAAAAGTTTAGTGGGGACAGACCAAGTCTCTTATTCAACAGCAAGATGTCAGAGATGGAGAAAGGCCAATGAGAAGTGCCAAAAGAAGACTAAGACACATAAGTGCAAGCCTAGTCCAGTTGCTAGCACTGACAAACCTCTAAGAATATTGTGTTAATACTCATTTGTGTAAAACATACTAAATTATTTGTGAACTTTTTTGTTCTCAAATGTTCAACACCAAAAAACCCCACACATGCCAAACCAACCCCATTTTCACCCTTCCTCCCATCATGAATATTTAAATCTCAGATTTCCAGCTATTCAGCTGGAAAGAGTAGCTAGAACTTGCTAAGAGCTGCCAAATTTGATAGTCCCATTAAGGCAAGGCAATACAGGTTCATGTCCCCCCAGCCAGCCAGTAGCAAGGCCATGCACACATTCAAAACGCACACACACACACACACACACTTATATAGAGTATCACAGAATCACAGAATTGTTGAGGTTGAAAAAGACCCTGAAGATCATCGAGTCCAACCATTAACCTGCCACTGCCAAGTCCACCACTAAACTATGCCCCTAAGTGCCACATCTACGTATCTTTTAATTACCTCCAGGGATGGTGACTCAACCGCTTTCCTGGGCAGCCTGTTCCCATGTTTGACAACCCTTTCAATGAAGAAATTTTTCCTAAAATCCAATCTAACTCTTCAGGTGCAACTTCACATAGATATAGAGGGTAGGTGTGATCCTGGGCTACTCTCTGGCTGATCATGAAGAAAGCTCATTAGAGTGAATTTTGTACTATTTCCACACATACACAACATAGATCCCTCCAGTTGCTGGCCTTAGATGCTTGATCTGTCCACTATCAGGGCCCTGGTCTCCACTGTTGCTGACATAGGTGATAACCCATGAGGCCTGCAAAACCCCTCATGTGGTTTGTGCTATGATCCCTGGCCATGGCTCTACTTGCTGGCACTTAGAATCAGTGCATCCACAAGGAAAAGTGAGCACCACCCACAGAAACAGTCAGGAATAGAAGTCAGTAAGAACAGAAGATGAACTGCAGTGATTAGACACAGGGCATGGGCAGGTAACAGAATAGAATAGAATAGAATAGAAGTATTTCAGTCAGAAGGGACCTGTGGCGATCACCTAGACCAGCTGCCTGACCTCTTCAGGGCTGATTAAAAGTTAAAGCACTGACAGGCTTAAGATATCGACCCCTGCTCTAGGAAGCCTAGAGAGTTCCAGTGTCTGACCACCCTCTCGGGTAAAAAATGCTTCCTAATGTCAAATCTAAACCTCCCTTAATGCAGCTTTGAAACATTCCCTTTTCTCCTATGACTTGATGCCAGGGAGAAGGGCTCAGTATTTCCCTCTCCATCTCTGCTCCTCAGGGAGCTGCAGAGAGCAGGGGGGTCACCCCTCATCCTCCCTTTTCTCCAAACTGGACAAACCCAGAGCCCTCAGCCACTCCTCACAGGTCACACCTTCCAGCCCTTCCACCAGCTTTGTTGCCCTCCTCCTCAAGGAATTTCCCACTGCTGTGAAGTGGTGGTGCCCAGAACTGCTGCCAGCACTGTGGGTGAGGCCGCACCAACGCTGAGCACAGCGGATGATGCCCCTCTGCCCGGCTGTGCTGCCGTAGGTGATGCACCCCAGGACACGGCTTTGTCCCCTGGGCTGCCCGGGCACATCCTGCTGACCCTCACTGAGCCGCTGCCCACCAGCACCCCCAGGGCCTCCCTGCAGGGCACTGTCCAGGCACTCCTTCCCAGTTTGTACTTGTGCCTGCAGTTACTCCATCCCACGTGCAGGATCCAGCATTTGTTCCTGAGAAACGTCATGCCAGGGATGATTGCAAATGTACTGACCAGCCTCTCAATGTTGACTCATCTTGACAGGTTTTACACCCAAACCATAGGCTGACCCCTCTCCTGTGACAGTCTGGGGAGCAGTCAGTTCCGAGTGCTCCCTTTGCAGTACTTTGGGTCAGATTCTCTCACCTTCTGTGCCTTTATGTTTATGACCCTTTTATCACATAACCTAACGCTATCCTCTGAAATTTGGCATGAATGAATTCAAGGTGCTTAACCATTGCACTTATTTCTCTCACAGAATCAATCAAGGGAAACAGGGGTAGGGCATACAGGTTATCACGAACATCCTGCAACTTGATAAAAACAATCTAAGTCTTTTGTTACACACAGATGTTAAAATTTAGAACTTGCTCATAAAAATTCATATCCCATCCTACACTGGAGTTATGGTGTGTGTATATATATACACATATAAATTACACATAAATGAATAACATTAGATATGAATGAAAGTATTTTGCTATCTGCCGCCAGCAGGGACACTAAAGAAATAAATGTACAACCCCAGAGTTACTTTTTCCAGTGATTTGTTCCTTATGAGATATATTTTGGAACTATGTACTCTTCAGTGAGACACTGCATTATCAACACACTTTCCCATGCATTTACAAGGACTTGCTACCAAGTTTCAAAGACCAAGTCAAATCAAGTATTCTCAATTCCTCCCTGCCTTTTGGGGTTTTTTGTTTGGTGATGGGGGTTGCACTTCATATGATCACAGAATGGTTTGGGTTGGAAGGGACATTAAAGATCATCTCGTTTCACCCCCCTGCCATGGGCAGGGACACCTTCCACTAGGCCAGGTTGCTCAAAGTCCCATCTAACATGCCCTTGAACAATTCCAGGGATGGGGCATCCACGGCTTCTCTGGGCAGCCTGTGCCAGTGTCTCATCATCCTCATAGTAAAGAATTTCTTCTTTAGATCTAATCTAAACCTACCCTCTTGCAGTACCTTGGAAAAGAAAGAGAGAGGGGGAAGTGACCTGCTACATATTAAGAACAACATGAAAGAACTGGGTTTTTCCTGCAAGAGAAAAAGCCTAAGGCAAAGGAAGAACCACTTTGGAGATCAGAGACAAACATTATGAACTATCAGGCAGAGCAATTGGAGGAGACTTAGCAGAGGGAGGTACATTCGAGAAGAAGAAACACTGGGACTGAGTGGAGTGTAGATTGTGGGTGGAGGATGAGTATTTCCCAACATAATCAGGGTAGACTGGAGAAAACTCTAGAATCTTATTTTAAGGTACCACTCGGTACCAACTTTCAAGCAAGGAGGACCCACACACAAAGTCTGTGGAGAACAAGATGTCTCTGTCCTGTCCTGCACATAGCTATTTATTCAACATCTTATGTCTGCAGTCTCCTTCTAGGGTTCTGTCAACTTAAAGCCACTGAAAAACCAAAGTCCTGAGTTCCTCTGGCCTCCTCACTTTCCCCGCAGCACCCCACCCCTCCCAGGTGCTGGTATTGGTATCTATTCAGTGAGACACTTGAAGAAGCTGAGCTGACCACAAACCATCCCTGTGAAAAAAAGCACCAGGACAGCTCCAGAATGTACTAGCACACAGAGGAAAGTATGCTCAGAGGAAAAGGAAAACAGGGCTGGATCACAGCAATCCCAGTTTGAGGTCAGTTTCAAAAGCTGTGCAACCACAATCTAAATGTGTCCATTCTGAAAGACAGACCTCCTGGATATTTTTGTGCAGCAGGACACTGCCTATTTTCTCATTTCATGGGTAGCAAAGAGATGTCAAGTAAATTGCCAGAGCTCTCATTGGAAACTTCGGCAGGAGCAGTAAGCTGAATTTAGGTTTGTCATGATTCAAGGCAAGCCTCCTCCCACAACTGGACCCTGTCACTTGAAGCTGTCTCTGCAGCAAAGAGCTGGAATGCTAAGAGACAAAGGAAGTGCTATTTTAAAGACTGGAAGCAGATACCTATAGAGAAAAGTGACTGTCCCAAAGTCAGTTGTAGCTGTTCACAGAATCACAGGCAAAAATGAATTCAGAACTACAGAACTTCGTGTTCACAAGGCAGTCCTTGCCTAAAATTATAGTACCCTGAAATCGAGAGTATCCTTTTATCAAAAAAAAATTAACCCTTTAAGTTCCTTTTTTCTTTTTAATAAGGAAGAAAACAACAGTTCAACAGGCAACTGATGATTATTAGAACACATTCTGAGTAATATTTCAGTTTTGCTGCTTGGGTCTTGAGAAGACATCTTTTAGCAAAATTAGAAGCAGAACTTGCTGAATAATTTCCTATTAAGGGCACAGAAGAGAATAAAGTGACTGTAAGTGCTTGTGCATTAAGTCACTCTCATAAGGTATTTGGGGTTTTTCTATGTATCTAATAAGAAAAGGATGGGTTCTGTTATTTAGTTTAAATAAAAACAGTAGTACAATAAAGTTATCTCACAACCAACAGACGCTCTGAACTTCCACCTCTTAGAACCCTAATAGCTTTTCCATTCTCTCTGTCAACTTTCTCAGCTTCTGATGATTCCTGTGCTGCTCCATCTATGGTAGTGGAGACAGTGCTTCACCAGAGGCCTTAGATGCTAAAGGGTATAAGGAAGCAGGTTATGCAAAAAGTATCTATTTCCAGCACAGGAATGTGGCCTGTAACTATCCCATGACAGGGAGCTCAGCTCAAATAGAAAGTGTAAGCCCAAGCATATCAAAGCACCAGGAGCACTGCATCCTAAGCTAGCAATGGGAAACCGGGGCAGTGGGGGCAGGGAGGAAGGGGACAGAATGAACAAGCACTTTAGTCTAAAAGAGGAAAGGAAACACTAAGGCAGGTCCTGAAATTTTATAAGGGAGTCTGGAAGGCACCTCACAGCCTTAGACTGAAAGACAGAGCATATAAAATATCAGAAAAAAAGGTCACGGAGAAAACTAATTTTAAAAAAATAGCTACAGTGGAGAATGTCCATTAATTTTTCAAGATGGAAGAGGAAGTAGCATTAAAGCTCCTGTTTTAGCCCCGGATTCTTAAGAGATCTCAGAGCTGAACAGCCTTACTTTCAGTATGCAAAGGCAATCAGCACTCTAGAGCTCTTTCACAAAGAGAACTTATCTTCATACACATTGATAGGAATTACAGATTTTGAGGTGACCACATTTTTTTAAAATCTATTACTATACGTAGCCCTCCTGCAAAACTAAAACGAAGCAAAACAAACCTTGCACAGTCAGGTGCATAACTGTTTTGAAGGTCATGCCCTTGAATGAGTTATGAACATTCAGGCTATACATGCATCATAGGAACACTGATATAGCTTCATGCCAGTTCTCCCACTCTACTGACAACAGAATTGCAGCTTTCCATGTCCATTTACAGAAAATGGGAATCATGCTGCCCATGCTGTAAGGACCTGTTGTTCTCATCATTTGACATGATCTTTCACATTTGAAACTTAGAGAGCTCAACTCTGGTCAGAACAGGGTGTTAGAACATTAATGAATAACTTTCACTTTCTCCATATACTCTTGCTCATGTGTGTGCTAGAACACAAGTCCGAGTGAACACCACATGAAAAATGGGAAGTATTTAAGGAAACAATTCACAGTTAGAGATTGCTTCCTTTATGGAAGGACCTAATCATGTAACACTTGAGGATACAGGTTCTGCAAGGGAGAGGTCTGGGAGCAATGCTCTGAATGTCAAGCAAGTCAACTCCTGTCCCCGAAATCCAACATGATCCTTGCATTTACCACACACGTTTTTTTGCAATTCACAGCAAATTTCCCCACATAGTCATGTTCCTACTACTAACATTCCTTGGATCTTAGTTGTTTTTCTTCATACCAAGGTTGCTCTGCAGGCAGAATGGCCATGCCCCTAAAATTACAGTGGGACCTGCACCATGAACACAGACTGTTACTTAACACGAAGTGTCCTGAAAAAATACAGGGCCTAAAACTGGGCAGCCAGAAATGAAAAGCTTTCTGAACCTCGTTTTGTCCAACTCCCATGCATTATAATGGAGAAATGACAACCATTCACTTTCCCTCAACCAGGTGCTCTGAAAAATTAAGTCCTAAAATTTTATGAAGCACTGCAATATAATCACAGTAAAGGAAGTTTAAACAGCACACATTAATTACAACTGAAGAATGAGGAAGAGGCAAAATAGGTGCTCCTTGACTGTATGGTGCAGAACACTCCCCTTGAAGACAATGGGATGGCATATTAGGGAACTGAAAAAGTGGCTTCACACTGAATCCGCATGAGGCAATGGACCAGTCATGCACCTTAATCCCATTGTTCCCTTAACTTTCACGGAATCAGACTCACAGCCAAGTAAGGCTCAACCGTTCATTTAGTACACCCATCTCTCCAAGAGCAGTATCAACATATACAGACATCTGCTCAGTAGGAAGCTGTATCCCAGTTCCAGCCCTGCCAGATGCTTCGTGCCACAGCCACAGCTGGGAAACAGTAGAGATGGTCTGTAACTGCTTCCCAAGAGACCAGCAGAGGGGAAAAAAAAAATACCTCTCATAGTTCTGTGGGAAAGAGTTCACATCTGCCAGACCTCATAATAACAGCAGAAATACCTACTCACTGTCCAGGGCTGTGCTCTCCATCTAAGTAGCTTGCACAATACATGTTCCTAAAAGCCTCCAAGGCTGGAGGCTCTGCACCTTTCTCAGGCAACCTGTGCCAAGGCTGTCATTTACCTGGTGTCACAGCAACCACCGCAAGCTCCCTTTGCTTTTAGCTTCTTGTCAGTGCTAAACTTTGGCAGCCTCAGCATTACTCTTTCTTTCCTGTTTAGTATGTAAACCCCGTATAGTTTATTCTTATTACTATATTTGCTTTTAACACCTTGTTATGCGAAAACAAAATTGTAGTGTTTGTACAAGGTCTATTTGTAATCCATTACAGTCCTTGCTGAAACACACAGAGTTATTTTTGGGCCATGTAAGTCCAAAGGAATTCAGTCTCCTGGGTCTCTTTCTGCATCAGCACCTCTGCTGACACTGCAAATACGTACTAGGCAGCAAAACTGCATTTCATGTCCATAGTGAGTCTCTAAGTCCTGGATGGGAGCTCATTTCTCACAGCCCACCAGAAAGTTATCAGCTGGCAACAGCTTTCAGACCTTACCACCTGGGCTGGCTTCAAACCAGTGATATAGACATGGAGAAACTATTATAGATCATTACATACATGTCATCTGTCCCCCTGGAATTTTTTTCCTTGAATAGCATGGAAGAATGGGTTTAAGGGGAAGGTCAAAAGACAAGCTGCAGTACTCTACAACTTGAAGGGTTTAAGAGCAATTCAGTGAACTATCTTTAAGGTTCTGTGTGTAGAATCTTCTCTTAGGCAGGGGTGACTCAAAGAGGCTCTTTCAGCCACCAAGATTTACCATTGCTCATAATCAGCATTACTTCCACATCTATTTTATCACAGCAGTCTCTTACTTCAGTACCTGGCCAACAAGATCACAGGGGACACAGCTGAAGCAAGCTTTAAACATAACAATCTTACCACAATATATATTAAAATAGAAAGTTGGTTTATCCCATAGGACCTCATCTAAATGCTCACCAGACAGCTTGCATGAGCAAGGGGTGGGGAGAAGGGGGAGAAAGGGAGAGAGAGATTCCCTGATGGAGAGACCACCCATTCAGTATTCTTTTTCACAGCTGCTCTTGTGCAGAAGTTCCTAAGGTTTATTTCATGATGACAAAGTTTTGGGTTTATTTCAATTTTTTTTCCAGAAGACAGATAAATGGTATTTATGTTTTTAGCTACAGCTTCTTACAAAATGATGTAACAAAAACTCTCCCCAACCGTCATTTATATCATGTAACAATGAAAATTAAGTTCCACATTCAGAAACTGTACCAACTGTTGCTGAAAAAACTCCACATTGACTCCAAGGATGGGATATCATAGCAATTGTAATTGAGATGGATCAAACCTGTTCGTCTTTTATGGTCTTCATTTGCAAAGGACCGAACATAACCAGATTACTGGTAATGCAGTACAGCTCAGTGTAGAAGGACATTCATTTTCTTTGTCTGGAAAAGGCTCTTAGCTTTTTTTTTTCCATGTAATTACACCAAAAATCAAGTCAACTCTAGGGCTAAAAGGAAGCATATGGGAGGAGAAAAACAGGAATAAACCTTCAGTGGGACTTGAACAATACCAGCATGTTCAGAATGAGCAGCACCACTTTCACCTCCTCTGATGAAAGTTCACACTGCTCAGCTCTACGAAAGCATTTGAAACAGGAGGGAGGAAGGGAATCACAGCAGGATTGAGAGGGAATGTGTATTGCCTCTGATGAATGGCACAATGCCCAGGCAGCTGCTGCACAAATGCCAAAAGTGGGACCTTTGTTGCTTCAGCTGGATCGCTCTTGAAGTTTTGAATTACAGGCAGATACCTCACGTTGTGGTATTCTGCTGCAGCACGGCAATGCAGAGACTGCTTGCTACACGTGTCTTTTCCATTCTGAAACTGAAACCCTAATGGGAAACCAGCCTCTCCAAAAGCCTCACAGAACAGCTAAGGAGTATATTTCAGCACTTTTACACCCGACCTTGCAGGAATTAACATTATCCTGGATCTTTGTTCATCTTTCAAATGCAAAAAGCTGAATGCAGACAGCCACATTTTAAAATCAAAACCCAAAAAAGCAAAGGTGTGCACAGTAAAGGAAGGAAAATGAATTCTTTAAAATTCTGTGAACAACTTGGCAGATGGTTGCTGCATTTTAAATAAGCATAATGTCATTTTCCACAAAGTAGGTAAAAGAATGGATCATCGAATCACAGACTATCTCAAGTTGGAAGGGACCCATAAGGATCATCAAGTCCAACTCCCTGCTCCTCACAGGACTGCCTAAAACTAGACCATATGACTAAGAGCATTGGCCAGATGCTCCTTAACTCTGACAGGTCTGATGCTGTGACCACTTCCCTGGGGAGCCTGTTCCTGTGACTGACTACCTTCTCAGTGAAGAACCTGTTCCTAATGTCCAAGCTGAAGTTCCCCTGATGTAGCTTAATTTAATTTCACTTAATTTAATTTAATTTAATTTCATTTCATTTCATTTCATTTCATTGTGCCCTGTCACCGGTGACCAGAGAGACGGCCAGGATTGTCCCATCCGAGGTAGGGAATGAGGCACTTTCCCTTGCTAAATTTCATATGGTTGGTGACTGTCCAGCTCTCCAGGCTATCCAGATCTCTCTGTAAGGCTTCTCTGCCCCTGAGGGTGCCCACAGCTTCTCCTCGTCAGCAAACTTTCTTAAGGTACATTTGATTCCAGTGTCCAGATAATTTATGAAGACATTAAAGAGCACTGGCCCTAAAACTGAGTCATGGGTAACTCTACTGGTGACTGACTGCCAGGCTGATGTAACCCCATTTACTATAAGCCCTTGAGCCCACCTGACAGACCTCTGCTCACTCCATGTCCTAGGAACTTTTCTAGATGTGTGCTGGACAGTTTATCCAGAAGGACACTGTGACAGTACCTAGAGTGTTGATAAAATTTAAAAAAAAAAAAAGGCTTCCTTCAGTCAACTAGGTGGGTGACCTTGTCATAAAAGGAAGTTAAGCTGGTTAAGCAGGACTTTATCCATGAGAACGTATGCTGATTATGACCAATGACTGCCTTTTGTCTCAATGCTTTAAGTAAATCAGATATATCTGTAAGTTTAAGGTATATTTTCACCTCAAATGAAATTACTAAAAATTTCAAGTTATGACAACTTCTAAGATCTAAAAATTGCCAAGCTATTAAAATATTTTAATTAGATAGACATATTCAAATATTCCACGTTTGCTGTTAAATAAAGTGTAGAACAAAACTGGGTGATATCACCTTTGACAGCAACAGTACTTTCTGAGAAGCTACTGTTCTCACTGCAGCTTAAACAACTAGTTCTGTTTCATCACCACCTGTGCTGGTTTTGGCTGGGGTACAGTTAATTTTCTTCACAGTAGCTGGTGCGTTGCTGGTATGGGATTTGTGCTGGAAACAGTGCTGATAACACAGACTTTTTTTTTTGTTTTGGTTTTTTTTTAAGTGCTAAGCAGTGCTTGCACAGCATTAAGGCTTTTTCTGCTTCCCACCGCACCCCACCAGCGAGGAGGCTGGGGATGCACAAGAAATTGGGAGAGGACACAGTCAGGACAGCTGACCCCAAGTGACCCAAGGGATCTCCCAGACCATATGGTGTCCTGCTTAGTCAGTAGAGCTCAGGGAAGAAGATGGAAGCAGGGAATATTCAGACTGATGGCATTTGTCT
>VYZT01005410.1:0-17412 GCA_013400735.1 Pomatostomus ruficeps | reverse complement strand
TATTTTTATATATATATATTCTTAATGTATTTGTAGCCCTGTACTGCTGCTGCACGAATTCATTAGAAACCTTTATGGAATGCCTAGCACAGTTGTGGAAAATTAATTTTGCAGGTGTGGATTGACAGAATTGCAGTTTGCCCTGCCATATATTTTAGTCTTGTTTGTGAGACTTTCCCCACTACTCACCTGGCTGCAATATGTATGTGCCTAACTGAGCAGATATTTACCAGTGGCAAGTCTGTTGTACTTAAACTCAGGAAATTGTGCACCTCCTGACTCTATTTACCTTGATCTTATTCCATAAAATATTCATGCTGATAATCTGTGCAGCTCCGAGACACTGAAAGATGATCTGCAAAAAGAGGGAATACTTTCTCTGAACTCTATGGAGGCCCTCAGGAGTCATTCTGATTCATGTCTAGGGATTTCACAAGGATTTGACATGCTTGATCTTTAGCTTGTAATTAATTGTCAGAGCTGCTATCAGCTTTAGAAATAGGTTTCTACTAACTGGCCAAAAATAGCAGTGTTGGTCTTTGAAACCGTTGCCTTTTATGTGTGAAATCAATTGCACCAAGAGCATGTTCTTTTCACGAGTAACAAAAAGGATCCTGTTCTGTAATGTCATCCCATTTGTTAGAAAATGTTAGCACCTCTCATTTCACAAGGCTCTTTCTGTACATGGCAAGGATGCATTAAATTTTGTCACATGCAAAAAGAAATCTGCAACTGGATACTCCTTGTAAAATTACTAAATATAGGTGATTTCTCTGTATTATAACGCTTATTTTAATGCAATATATTAAGCTGGTCAGATCATGAAAGAGCTCTTTGGCTACTGAAAGTCATTTTGCCACCTCATCTCTCCTACTGTTAGTGCATGTCTGGTAGTTAATCACAGCTTGAGACTGGTATAGTTTGAAGCTATTTTTTTCCCCATTTCCCTCTTTGTTGCAATAAAAAGAATAGGTTCTGTTAGGCGAGTCTTTCTTCCTGCAAGTAAATTGGTGTTTAGTGAAGAGAAAATGTATGGCAATGGTGGAAACTTAGCAGAGCTTCCTGCACCTGCTGCACTGCTCATCATGCCCTTTGTCCATGGGAAGGGAGGGTTGGTGGCAGTGCCTCTCATCAGGATACCTGCGTGCTCTGCTGCATGGGCCTGTGTTCTTAGCCTGCCTCAGGGAGCGTTATCTGGTGGTCCCACGCCTGAGAATGGCTCACAGGAAGCCTGGGAGTCTGCCAGTTCCTTGCTTAGTCCAAGGAATCTGAGGGACTGAAAACAAAAGAGTACATTCTGTGTCTGTTATGTGATAGACGTGAGCCGTAGGTCTGGCCCAAAGATGTGCCATGGACCTTGTTAGGCCTGTCAGACATGTTGTAGTCCTGGCTCTTGTACTCTGGATGTGAGAACTGGAGACATACTGGTGGTGTAGTGCTTATCCTCACAGGAGATGAGGTAATTTGACAGCTCATTTTGACCCTCTTCAATAACATTGACTCTTCTGTCATCTGTTTGTTGAGAATGTGGCTTCTCATATGGAAAACTGAGACTTCTTGTAGTAAAAACAAGGATTTATTTTCCTGCCTTTTAAAATTTTTTTCCTGGCTTGGGTTAGAAGACAGAAATATTTGAATGTTGGATTAATGTGTTTAATTTCTAAGCTTTATTTGGAAACTTTGGAAAAGTCGAAAATACATAAGTGTTACTGAAGGAAGTATTGTTTGAAGTATTAAACTATTCTTTTCTTTCTGAGAATCTGTGTTTTTAGAGATACCAGGCAGTACTTTTTCCTTTAGCAGTAAAAAGTACTGCTGCCTGTCTCAAGAGAAGCCAAAAAAGTCAAGATAAGAACTGTTCAGATAGGATAGGTGACACTGCTGTCAGTTCTCAAAAGCTGGTGAACCAGATGAGGAGCACCACAAAACTGAAAACAAACAAGCAATGTTGCTCTGTCCCTGTCCCCCAAGTCCAAGAAATGCTCTCAATGCCCTCAAGCTACTGTCTTTGTGAGGGAATCTTTTCTCTTGAGTGGAAGTTTAGAAAATGTTTTGTTGTACTGGTTATGTTAATTAAAGTGATCTTTGTTTCACAAGACAGGAATTCAGAGGGCTATCCTGCTCTGCATAATTACCTGTCACAACAAAGAGAATATATTAAGATGGAAAAGTGAGATTGATGTAAAATTCTGTCTTATCTAGTCTGCAAGGTATATCAGCAGTGTATTTCACAGAACTTGATTGCATCTAAGATTTCAGGAGGCTCCTGGTGTCATGTGAGAATACTTCTTTATAGAAAGCACTTGGTCTTCTATTTATATTGGTGAACCAACAATGCTATATTTTGTTGCTTCCTATAGCAAACCAAGTGTGAAACGTGCAAGTAACAGCAGTGCCTAAGCCTCTCTGGCAGCCTCATACAGAGCTTGCCTTTAATAGTGGTTGGTAAGATGACAGCATTTTGCTGCAGGTCTGTCAGGTGTCCCTGCAAGGGGGGTTAGTCTGAACCCCATGGACAGGCCCTGATCTGGGTTCTCTTTACTGATGGGCAGGGATACGTGTTATTACAAGAGATGCAAATAATGCATTCAAGAAACTGGGACATCTGGTGCCTTTTATCTTGCTCCTGGAGAAAAAGGTCAATGGCTTCACAACCTGTTTCTCTTAAACAGCAGTAAACCCCAGCACGGGCTGCAGATGGCCTGACCCCATTAAAATACATCAATTCAGATCTAAGACTGTTGTAGGGTTTTAGTTGTGTACATAAATACATAACTGTAGATAGATATTTAAGTACTCCTAGTGTAAAAATAAATACACAGATACACATGCTAGGCATACATATGCATGTCTACAGCTGCATAGAAAATGTATGGCAGGCAAAGGACTTTGATACAATTAAATGAATGGCTTTATTAGGATACTAGTTCCTCATTAAAAAAATGAGAAGTAGAAGAACTTGTATGAAAGATGTGTAAGATGGGATTTCAAATAGATGTGTATGGATAGTCAATATGAACTAAATTCTGAAAGAGAAGAGTCTCTATAACAATCTGGTCAAGTGTGTTCATATATATATTGC
Organism: Pomatostomus ruficeps; assembly: GCA_013400735.1. Taxonomy (NCBI): domain Eukaryota; kingdom Metazoa; phylum Chordata; class Aves; order Passeriformes; family Timaliidae; genus Pomatostomus; species Pomatostomus ruficeps. The sequence continues at coordinate 14,330 of VYZT01005410.1, read as the reverse complement.
TGGATTTTCTTGTCCCAAGTTGTTTTTATTAGGGTTTGCCATTGTGCAGTTTTAGGAAGGTTAATATTTACTGCAATTTAGCAGTTTTGGAGAAAATAATAATTGTTTTAAGAAGAGGATAAAATAATCTTGTGTCAAGGTATAGACTCTTATCCTCCTGCTTCAATATTTGATTATTTTGCTTCTTCTAAAATTTTCAGCATCATGTGCATATGAAATTGGTCTCTTAAGTGATAGATATTTTTTGAAGTTTTGTTCAATTGTACTTTCAAATTTTTCATTTAGCTTCTGTTGCCTTGGCTGGGTCTACATACACAAGTACATGAACTGAACTGTTATTATTAGCCAATGCTTGTTCAGTTTTTCCCCTTCTACTGTTTGTGGCCTCTAAGTTTTGCTTGTCTGTCTTCACAAACGAGTTTTTCTACAGAGTCACTTTAAATCACTCAGTGTAACAAACCTGAGTGTTAACAAATGCATGCACTAAGGAATGTGTCTTGCTGGTTATGGCCATAAAAATAGGTTTCACATGTCAGAAATTGGACAGTATAGCTATAGTTCTCAAATCCTGCTTTTGCCCAGTGTCCTTGAGATCAGCTTTTAAAAGTCACAATGAGTTAGTGACTAGTTGGCATTTGATAAATGTGATCCTTTATTCTCACAGGCCACTACAGTGGCCAAAAATCCCCATTATTTATTCTTCAAGACATAAAATGTTACACAGGGTGCTGTGCCTATTATCTCCCACATAGACTTGTTTGGTTTTCTTTCCTTTCAGAAAAACCTTGACCATTTTAATCATTGACCTGGTAAATGCTTTATCAATATATTAAGGTCCTTTTATTAGTGTTTTGGGGGTTTTTTTAATTTAAAATATGGGAAATATTCTGTATTGTATGATTTGTATGGTTGGTACTACTCCAGAAGAAAGCTTAATTGTTTAAATACTTCTGAGTTTCAGTTCTCTGATTTTTGAGTAGACTGTGCTAAGTCTTGAGCAGAAAATTGCAGAAGAACTGCAGGATTGAAGGAGAGCAGAACTGACACAAAGTAAAGCTCTCTTAGGAAATCTTATTATAGTTAAGCAAGTACAGCAGGATTTGAGCAATGCTGTTTAGTCCATTTGTTCATGTGTGGATCCCAGGGTGTGTGAGATAGGACCTGTCATGAGAGGCAGGAATTGGGAGCAAAGATTGTTTAGAGATGTGTCTGTAAGAGAAGCCAACTGCAATCTGCTGGTTTCTGGTGACTTTGAAGGTACCTGGTTCAGTGTTAGTCCTCTCTTGTGCTAGAGCAAGCTATTGCTCAGTTGGCCAACAACATGTTGCTGCTTTGAAGTAGAACTTCCCCAGACTTCAGGGAATAGTACGACTGTCATGAAGCAAGAGATGCCATGTGCTATTCCAAGCACTTTCTCTTGGTTTTAAATGCTGAGTCTGTGGGGTTCTTTCGCTAAGAGTGGGAGAGCTTCATATAAGTCTTGAAACTGCTAGTGGTTGATGGGCTTTTATTTATTTCATCAGGGCAGTCCATGTTACAGAACTCATAGCAAAGAGACCAGGGCTGTGAATTTTTTTTAGTAGGTATCAACATGCTGCTGTGCTGTTGGGAGAAAGTGGAGATTGCTTTGCCAACACCATCTGGGAACCTCTGCTTGGCTATGTGGCATACAGGCCTTTTGTGAATCAGGGGAGAATTGCCTTTGGAATAAAACCTCTTGGTGGCAGGCTTTTTTAATCTGCCGCACTGACAGAATTGCTCCATCTTGTCCTCTTAATGCAACTGTGTGTGCCAAATCTGCCTGAAGGGATCTGTATCCAGGAGAGAAGGAAATGGTGATGCCTCTGAAAGGTGCTTACTTTTTTTTGTGAGACAAAATAAACTTTCAGTGGCTTTGTGGGGCTGCAGCTGGCACTCTTGAGTTATATATTCTTCTTATATAAATTTAATACACACTTTGGATCTATTATTAGAGACCAGAATGGAAATCTTTGCTATAGCTTGCAGAGGCAAACAGAGTATGCTGTGTGCGTAATTGTCTGTTTCCTTAAAAATAATGTTTCAGAATGATGGCAGAGATACCAGAACCCCTCTGGTGGGCTTCAAAGGTAGAGGGATGAATGCAGTGTTGTCCTGTGGCCTGTGGAGAAGGTGGGGTGGTGACTATACTGAGTTGCATGAAATAGCATTTATCGAACTTGCAAAGAACAGCTTAAGTTGTTCAAACTGCCTTCCCTGAAGTATTTGTGATTTGGTCTCTCCTCTGTAGAGAATCCTTAGGTAGTTTTTTTCCTGTATGGGGAAAGGTGTTGAAGAGAGAAGCAGATATGAAGAGGACAAATTGAACAGCCAGTGTTGCCAATGACAAGTAACATCTTCAAAGTTTACCTGCAGCTTGCAAATTAAGAATGCCAACTCTTCCTTGTGCTGAAGCCAAGGAAGCAGCCACCAAGCACAAACCTGGTGACTGCAAGAAGAGATGGCAGACATTTTAATTGGTACCTTTTCCCAGAGGTCTTGAGTTAATATACTTCCTTGAATGCTCCAGGAATGTTTGTACACAAGTCCTGAAGTTAATCTGCGGTTGCTTTCTCTGGTGGTGTTTTTTTTGGTTTTGTTTCTTTGTTTGGTGGTTTTTTTTACAGCAGCTCCAAGGTGGTTGGAACTTGTATTCTGTCTGCCTTTGGAAAAGATGTAGTGTATGCTAGCATAAAATAAATTTCTCTAAGGAAATGTGAGTGAGTATATTGAGGCTTGAAAACACTCATATTCAATTGTGATTGAACCTCAGTCACAATTTAAGAAATCAGTAACACACTGGAATGTTCACTTTTAAGTGGTGTCTGATCCTGTAGTGCTGGTAACAAGTCAGTAACATATTACAGAAGACTTGAGTGGAATCCAAGTATTAGATGTGTTTGGGCACTGACAGGATTCTGAGGGAGTTTGAGATTCTCTTAGCCACCGGTAGCACCTTAGTACAGTTTCTGCAAGCAGTGGTCTTGTTTCAAATGCATCAGAACTTCATTTGCCCTACTGGATATAGAGCAATGCGGTATGAAGAGAAATGTGTGTCATTTGAAATATTATTCCTGTATTTGTGGAGGTTAACCATTTTGCTGGGGAAGAGCCACTAGAAGAACTGTTAGACAAACACTGAAAAAAAAGAATGAGATGAGGTGTGGATTTTTGGTGTAGCCACCTGAGGATTGTCTCCCTGTTGAGGTAAAGAAATATTTCCAGATAATGTAGAACAGGTGAGATTGTCTTGCTGCTGGACTACTCTGTGCCTGCAATAGCCTTGAGGGCACAGTGCTGACCAAGATCATCAGGGACAGCTTTGTAGCCTGTGATTGATTGATAATCCAGGTTTCTGATATTCAAGCAATTGCTGGAGAAAGTGTGCCTGAAGTCCTTTAAATATTCCTGGTGAGCAGTAGTTAAACAGGAGGCTGTCTACCTGAAAACAGCTGAAGAAGGTCCATGGTATGGCGATGGTGGGTGGGTACTGTGGGTGTGCAACAATTGTGGAGTACAAGAAGTCAACATCAAGAAGACCAGGTTCTGTGACACATGGACCTAAACTTAGCTTTTTTTCCTAATTTCTGGCTTGTTCCAGCTGTTGTTTAACTGCCCTGTAGCCTTCCCTGGAGGGTGCTTGGTGCAGGCTATAACTTCATGGAGCGTCTGCTAAGAAGAAACTGGGGAGAAGGGCAAGGTAGACGATTCTGCAATAGTCAGTTGCCTCTCTTGAGGTTTATATAATTTTCAATGCTTGTGTTATTAGAAAGATGTAATCCTATGCATTTTCTTTTATTTAGAGCAAAGGCAGGATAAATAGTGATAAATCTGCAAGCAATTTAAAGCAAGTTGCTGAGGAGCAACATTGCTTTAAGCAGATTCAGGTGGGGCAGGAATCATATTCCCATTATGTTTTGGAAGAATGGCAAAGATGACACTGATAACTGAGGGCAAATCAGCCATGTTATGTACTGTGTAGTGTAGAGAAAATAAAACTGAAATGTAGCAAGTAGTTCGCAATTTACAGTTCCACAAAATGACAAGAGCTGGCTGTAGGTCCATCAATCTTGTGGCTGTTATGGTGTTAATGATTTTTCAATTGCATTACTCTACAACTTCAGTCAATGAGACAAAAACTAAGCTGGAGCAGGTCGTGAACATTCCATAAAGGTGCTTTAGAGAGCAACAGTGGAAAATTTTGAATCCATTTTTGGGAAGAAGCTACATGGCCTAAGCATTTCCTATCACTTTCTCAAAAATGATACAAAGATTTTATGCCTCTTTATTTTTCCCTCCCTCCTCCTCATTTTTCTCCAGGCTTCTTTTATGTGTAGATGCCTAAATAGAAATTGTCACATGCATATGTATTATGCAGGTAATATGGATGTCTTGGGTTCCTGACAGTAAACGGAATTAGTGTGTATCTTGCTGGAAAATGTATGTATAAATGTACACAATCCCATAGCTTTTTATGCTGTCTATACTTGCAAGAAAGATCAAGTGAGTTGATGCAGGTGTAAATTACACTTGACTATAGAAATGGACTTTAAAGAGTGCTTTATGCATGATATGCTTGAGAAGTCTCTTTGGCTGAGTGAAGTTTTTTTTTTCATTTGACTCCTAGTAGAAGTTTTAACTCATATTTTAAATGAGAATTTAATGGGAATGCCTTAAAAATGTGTGTATTGCAGCCTCACCTCTCTCAAGGCAGTATGAACAAGGAGAGCAGACTGCAGTATGTGTCTGTCTGAAGCAGCTCAGGTTTAGTGCTGGTCCAGTACACTTGGGTTTGCTACAGAGAGTCATCCAACCTGGGTGCTTCAGCCAGAGTGTGTCCTGTTCAGACTTGGCTGAGTTCAGTGATGCTCTCAGCTGGGCTATCAAGAGCAATTGGTAATTTCCTGGAGTTTTTTTTTTAGTCTTGTGTATTTTGGGGTTTTTTTTCCCCTGAGGATGGAACCATTGTGGACCATTCTTGCTAGATTATACACATGTAATACAATTGCTTGTAAATCCATGGGAACTGCAAGCTGAAAGGGGTTTAACTCTAACTGTCTTAACTTTTCCTGTATTTTGCATTGATTGTTCGATTTTTAAAGAAATATATATCTCTGTATTAGGAACAAAACCTCTGCCTCCACTTTATATGTACATACAAACTTGTACAAGAAGTAAATGCTTTTTTGAAAGTGTTGGGTTCGTGTGTTCCTGTATCTACTGATATGAGTGAGAATCTGAAGTGTGATTTGTGTTGGCACAGTCTGTAGGTGTGAACGAATTAGGGATTTGTTTGCTCTTTGACAGTTCAGGAGAGACCCAGTCCTCTCTTGTGTCATTCCCATGAAAGAAAGTAATCAAAGACTGAAACTTTCTGGAGATGTGATATACAAGGTTTTGTGGTTTGGTTTCTTTTTAAACTTATTGAATTCCACTGCTTTTAACAGAGATTGGAAACATACATGTAGGGATTTGTCAATTGGAAAACTCCGTATAAAGGAAATTGCAATTAACTTCAAATACAAATTTGGAACTTGAGTGTTAACAGAAGTGCTGTAAAAAGCGTTAAATGTTGAGAGTATTTGGAACACATGAAGGCCTCTGGAGTTAGGAGCAGCGGAAAATGACCCTGTGGCTTGCAAGAACTCATGAATGGACGAGAACGTTTAGGAGATGACTAAACATCATGAGTGATGGAAAAGTATTGTATCTTTTGTGTTTTGTTTTAATAGCCATCAGTACTAAGGAAATAGTAAAGTTGGAATAGCTGTTCCAGCTGAAAGCACTACTGGAATAGTTTCAGAAATGAATAGTCAGAACAGATGCTCTTTAACCTTTCAAATCCCATTTTGTTGTATGATACCTCTTTGCATGGAAATGTTTTAAAAGTGCTCTTAAGTACACAAAAGTAAAAGGTACTTTTACAAAAAAGACCCAAAACCCAAACAACCAAAAACCCATTTAAATAGAAACTTCCCATCAAAGGAGGTGAAAATGTTAGTACAAAGAAACTCATCTCCCCCATGTAGAATAGCATTTCCAGTAATAAGAACTAATTGCTCAGAGCACCAAACAAATAATTAGTTTAGAGACAGAATCCAGAAATGTAGATCATTATGTGCTGTGTCTTTGAAGCTGAGTGATATTTTCTTCCCATCATTAAAAGCAGATACACAAGCTAATTATACAATTGGTACTAGTGACTTAACCTAAACTTGTAATCAGTCAGACTTTTCTTTGGCAAGATTTGGTTTAAGGATAAATGAGTACAGGTGGTTTCAGAGGCAGCGCAGAAGCAGCAGAGCATTAAGTGTTCAGCTGCTCTTGATTGAGCTACAGTCAAGAACAAAAGACCCCTATGACTAATTACAGAAATATTGTTTCATAATACTTTCATTTATAATCACAAAATTAATTCTAATTCTGAGTGGTAGATAAACTGTGCTTAATTGTTTATGGTAATGCAGAATTGGTTCTGTTGTCTGTGATTAGGTAGCCTTAAAATATAATCCTGAAACTTTGTAAAACTTAGTTTTTTCTTGACCATGACCTCTGTAAATCTTGCATTTATGGGTCAATTTCTGTGAGATAAGCCTCCTTAAATGATTATAAGTTTGTCCGGACTATATGAAGGATAACGTTAGAGTTAAGAAATTTGGCTAACTGTATTTGCAGTTAGTATAACACATGTTGATTATATGTACCAAACCACAAAGTTTGTGTAGGATTTCTTTTTAGTTGTGGTAGCCAAGGGTGCATTTTTTCAGAGTGCATTTTGCCCGGTGAATGAGGTTTCTGTTTTTAATGATGGCCCTAGTGCTCAGTGAGCAGCTTAAAACAAGGTTTCTTGCAGTCTTTACCTTGAAACAACAGTATTTCTATATGATGGAAGAGAAGCCTTTTTCACTATCCTAAACTGAGCTCACCAGCAGTGTATTGTGGGACACTCAGCAGAGCAGTCTTTAGGAGCTTGAAAGCTTATATGTATTTGGGAAGAATACTGTTCAGTCCCTGAAGTTGTGGGCAAACAATTCCTGTGCACTTTAAGTGTCTGTGCTCACCCTGGGAGCAACTCGCTGTTCACAGGAGTTGGTAGCCCCCAGGTGACACTCCCTGGGCTCCCATCAGAGCAGTACAGAGGCTTTGGCACCCTCCCTGCCTTCTTGCCTCTCTTTAGTCATTTCAGCTGAAGCCTGTCACTAATAACAAAGTTTAAATTTGTCCATGATGTGTCCTTTCTGTGCTGTTCCTCCATTTTTGTGTGCACTTGGTCAAGTCCTGTGTGTGTTCCTGCTGCACCAGTTGTCCATAATGCAAGAAGTATTAAATTCTACATGAGCCTTAAATCTTTTGGGAAGTCTATTTTCCCTGTTAATTACTGATTTATACTTTTGGATGTCCAGACCCTGGTTTTTGCTCTCTTGAGAACATTCCATCTCCATCATAGGTCCAGGAAGAAATCAAAACATGTTAAATGTCAAAATTGAAAAGCAAAGGACAAAAATGTTCCTGGGCATATCTATCCCCTGCAACAGAAGTTGATGATGGTAGTTGTTGTTCTGTTTTGAATGAGACTAGAAATGGGATGGATAGAAATTCCCTGTAATCCAAAATAATGGCTTAGTGTTGTACTGATAATGTGAATTTCAATGTACAACAGGGTTATGTTCTGGAGTTCTTCTTGACTTTTCTCTTGACCTTTTCTGTGACTGGAAGCAGGAGTGGGCGGTATGTTTGCCAAATCATTTCCTTCAGTTTACCTTGGCCTCTTAAAAAAGTGAAACAGAAAACAATTCCATAGTACATCTTCTAGAACTGCAAGTCACAATAGGGTGTTCATGTGGTGAAGAGACTCTACTTAACTTCAGTTGAAATACTGAAGTCTCTCACCTTGCTGTCTTTGTGTCTGAGGAAGGGTTCATAGGTTGTAGTCTTTGAGTAGAAAAATGTGTGGTTTTAAAAAGTCTAGACAATGTCTGGGTAGACAGAAGCCTGACAGAATCCATGGTCTCCATGATGATTGACAACAAGCATGACAATTAATTCCAGCTGTGTCTGTGCTTTTGTGCAATTGATACCTTCTCGCTAAAGACTGCAATGAGATCATCACTGTATTTTCTCAGGCTTTTGAATAGTAACCACTAAAGGTCAGCACTATGCTGGATTATGTTTGAATCACTCATGATCTAATGCTTTGCACCCAATTACCAATCTCCTGAAAACCCTTTTCCATGCAGTCCTGAATTACTCTGTTTTTATAAGCACTGCTGTTAAATGCTTATGCTGCTCGCAGAGAATGCCACTGTGAGAAGATTAATTTTTTTCTCTGTAGCCTGGTTCTTGTAACCCTATTTAGAGTCCTGGAAGACATGGCCTTTGCCTAATCAATAATCACTTCCAATTTTCTAAGTGCCTAAAAAACTGACAGCATCCACTGTGACTTGTGCATGAACTCTTTGAGAGGGCTGGTATGCAATAACAAATGCTTCTAGGGTTCCTTAGTAATTGAAATTTTGAGGAAAACCTCACTCCAAAACAAAACCAGCAAACAGTACCTGTAGAGTGTTGGTTGATTTTATATTTTAATGAATCAAAAATTAATGCTCACTTGTTCTGTGGCTAAAGATCTCTGAAGAATTGGGCGGTGATGATGTAGAACACCAAGAGTATTTAAAGTAAAATTCAGAAATTCAGGAGAGGAATGGTTTAAACTGATAATAAAGAATTACTCTCTTGTGCTCCTGATTACAGGAGATTTTCCAGAGGACATGAAAATATAATGTAATCTCGTCAGCATAGTTGCAACTCAATTTGAAATCAGCACTGATGGACATGGGGAATACCATGATGTTCATAAAAACCCCTTTGGCTTCCAAGTGATGGTAAATTGGAACAATGGATCAATTGCCACTAGCAGGAATTGAACTAGAGAGTGTAACAAGTTGCTTTTTTGGCTTGTTGAGACTTTTTTTCTGTTTAGCTTGCGCATGATGTGCAGCCTCTGTTCCAGTCTTTAATCCGGCTGGTTTAAATATGCTACTGGGAAGGCCACTGATTCAGGACTCAAATACAGTGATTTTACAAGTGCTTTTACCTTTAAGCCGTCCTTTATCATACTGCTCTTGTTCTTTTGGAACATGAGCAGTATGATCAGTGTCATATCGGAAGATATGACTTTGCTTTAATGAAATATTTCATGTTCATGTTTCTCTGGTTCTTATGTGTCTGTTCTGACTGGATTTGGTTTGCTGTTTGAATTTGGTATGTAGAGAAGTTAAGGGGGTGTTTTTTAAAACTGCTAGTTTTTACAGATTTCTTATTCTTTGGGATGCTTTGCATACTTGCACTACTGATACTGTTTCAAAATTTCACATTAGTTATAAATGTTGATGGAAATCTATTCCTTTTATTTACTGAATAATAAGCCTTGAGCTGGTGCAAAATATTTGTTCTGCTGTATTTCTAGCTCTGAAATGGTACAATGGTATTGTGAATGTAAATTGAATTTTACCATGGAAAGTAAGCTAGTGGAATGACCACTATCATTCATTAGACTATAGTTTAAATAGCATAGTTTTTAGAGAGAGTTCTTGATCACTTTCTGAAGCTGGCCTGTGAGATTATACTGCTGTACCCAGTTAGACAATAACAGAAGAATTTGGAACAGCTTTTTATACTGCTTGACTATCATAAAAGCTGTGCTGATGCTTCTGTGAGAGAGAAGATTTCAGAGCACAGAAGGGAAAAGCTTTTAACTCCTCAGCTTTTTGGGGTAATTTGCTGTTTCTTGATAACATTGTAAAAAAAGGAGAATGGGATACTTATGATAAAAACAAATATTGAGCGAGTACTAATACATGACTTGGCATAGGCAGCTTGTACCTTGATCCAATGGGAAGCTTTCTTCTCTGCACACTTTACCTGGTCTCTAGGCCAGGCGGTTATTGAGAAGGACTCTCATGCATCACAGTGCAAAGGCTGTTTCTTCCCTGTTCCAGCATGATTTGAATCCTAGTGGCAGCACTCATTCTGTGCACATGCCTCCACAGAAGACCTGCTATTGTGCATGGAGGTTTTGATTCTGATCAGCTTTTCAGGCATGGCTGTCTAACATGAACAGCCTTTTGGCTAAGATTTCTCTTCTGTCACATTTTATTCTGAGATCCTTTTTCCCTGTAAACTCCATTTTAGTCAAATCATTTCATTGCCCTGTGAGTGTCAGAAACCAGAGTGAAGCTATTGTTGTCTTGTGCATTGATGCTGCTGACAGTGTGTAACTTGAAGTAGAAAAGGTATCAATTGAAACTTCTAAGGTCTAAACTTGACACAGAAAATAGTTATTTGAAAAGAAGAAATTTGGACATACCAACTAGGAAATATTCACTAGCCTTAAAGGGATTAGGATACTGCACTGATTTTTAGGGAAGTGGTCTGCTCTTAAGCATGCAACTGTTGTCTGCTTTTAATGTCCAAGTCTGAGCAGATACCTGCACTGGGTCATCTTCAGAACTTGCTTACTACCTGAGCTGCTCTGGAAGTCTGTGGCTGCCAGGTACAGAGACTGTCTGCTTATACTTCTATATGGGTTTCTTGTTCATAGTTTAATATGCAAGTGAATGCATTTCTCAGAGATCCCAAACCTGCAGTATGCATGTCAGGCAAAGCTTCCAGTATCTGGTAGGCCTTTGTGTAGGAATAAAGCTGGGGTTTGTGCCAGTCTGCTTGCCAGTAACCTAGTCCCTAGTCCTGCTTAATGAAATTCACCTGTAGACCCCATATTTCAGTGGCCTTGTAAATTAAAGTGAGTAGGAGGGGACAACCACATATTCAAAAGGGGGTCAACCTCACCTAGTACTGTTGATAGCTTGGAATTTAAACTTCAGTAAATTCTTTAGTCATCCTATTCCAGCAGCTGTACTTCTGGGTCCCTGCTAGGCACCTACAGCAGTCAGTGTCCCTTGGGATACTGGTACAGTGGTGCCTTGGGAGTGGTTTTCTTGCAGCCCCAAACCGAATCAGGAGCATCCAAGAAGCCAAATTGCGGCTTGCCAGAAGATGTCAGCCTTGCGTATGTAGTGTGTGCAAGAGACGCTGGCAGTAATGCTCCCCCAGGCCTGCTGTCTGCTAACCCCGCCGAATTGCTTCTCGTGCTCTGTGAAAGGCAGCACCTGGGTGAAGCTTTGTCTTGAGGCTGCCAGGCGCTGCAAAATGACTCCAGACACTGGCCTAAACTGTTGCTCACAGCGCTGCCTCTTTATGCTGCCTGAAACAGAAAATGCGAGCTCCCTGGCAAGCTACCTAGATAAATGGCCTTGTACGGTCCTAGCAGTGGGCTAGATACAAAATCCATTTCATGTGTCCTGGTCTGTTGTGTGCCACTGGTAACCTTATAATAGTCATAATTTAAAGGCAGGCAAACTATTCCTCCTTAGTACTTGCAGCTGGTTAATAATGTCTCATAAAGCCAAGACAGAAATATGCAGCAAACAACTTAGTGTTTCAGTATTGAATTTGCTGCTTCCAGTAAAATTCTCCTTGGAAGGGAGGGTAAAATTTTTTTAGACTCCCTGTCAGATTGGGTGAGAAAGCAGCTGGCATTTGTGTCAGGAAGGTGATCTCTAAAAAGTTAGATATTGAACCTAGGAGAGTTTGATCACTCCAATAGTATTATTTTATGATACTCTGTCTGAAAATGTTAATTTTTGGTAATCCAATGAATATAGGACTTCTTAATATAACCTTGACCTGGGGGATAAAACAACATCTCTCCATCCTGAAAAAGATGCCTGCCTATGCATATCCTGCTCGTTAGGCACATACTAGTAAATTGGAGGTCATTTTATAGCAGCATGGTTTATCTCTTTGATCTTCCCATTTTCTGGTAATGGCAGATTCAGAGGGGTGGCTGTCACTGCATGACAGGATGAACAAGATGGATATATGCCATGTGATATGGCAAAAATGTGGCTACAGAAGCATCTATGGACCTCCAAGTTGAGTAGGTTCTGTATTTCATGACCTATGCAATCATTAGCTTCAAAAATGTATTACGGTATTGAGAGGCACTTCAGAACATTAACCACTGGGTCTGAGGATATCCTGTGTTCTCTACTGCTGTCTTGATGTACGTGAGTGACTGGTGAGCATTAACTTTTGGACGAGAAGGAGAAAATTGCATGTTGAGGAAAATGGAGCATCTTAAAAACTCATGGGCTGTTGGTTGCCTTTTTTTTTTTTAACCTTGAAAGCTATCTGGTCAAAATCACATGAAATTCAGATTTATTTTATTTGGTTGCACATGGAACAAACAAACAAAAGGAGAGAGAAGGCAAAGAGTAAAAATATCTCAGGGGGACAAAGTAGTCTGTGCACTAATGAAAAATGAAGTAAAACACAGGCTAACCTCCCTACAGGGAAATAGGAGACCTTTCCTTGGGATTTGTTAATATATTCATTTAAAAGTAGGGAACTGTAATAAGGAGAGAGAGGAGGTGGATTCCCTGGCTTCTCTGCTCTGCAGCTCAAATTAGAAGCTCTTGCACTTTGTTTTAAGCACTTCAGAACTAAGATTTAGGAGTAACAAGGGCTAAGTAGAAGAGGACAAGGCATAAATTATTCTGTTTCCTTTTTGTCTCATTTCTCTGATTCTCTGTTGGACACAAGACAGTAGACCAAAGCTGCCAGTTGGGAAATCTAGACTGAGCTTGAATTATAAAAGTGTTGTGCTTGTGCTGTCAGAACCTTATTAGAGTATCTCTACCATATGATTGGATAACAACATTTGTGCTGGGCACCCTCACGGCCAAGTTACTGAAGGAAAAACCAAACACTGACAAAGTGGATATGGCTCTCAGGCACTCTGCAGGCATTTTCTCAGTGTAATTATAACATTTTCATTCAAGGCATGTCACTTGAGGATGGTGATCTCAGCTAAAGTTTCTTAAGAACTTTAATTTCAACACAAACTTTCATCCAAGAGCAGAGGAACTTTGGAGAAGTGGGAAACGGATCACTCCTGATTTTTACACTCTCCTTTGCTAGTAACTTTTCCTTCCCAACATGAGCATATCCAGTTGAGATTGCTGTTATCTGCTGCCTCCATGTGAGAGGTTTATATTGTATCCAATTTTGTGACAATTACCTTTTTGCTCTTTGTGTCAATGATTGCATTTTCGTTCAAGTTTGCTGTGTTACTCCTTTGTTTTTTGTTAATTCACCCAAGGTTGGTCAGTGCCTTGTTATAACAGTTGATTTAAATGATGAGTGAGGCAGTGATTGTGTAGGTTCTGCTGCTGGTTAAAATGGGGTGTTACGGTGCCTCTAGATTTTCCTCCTATTGTATTTAAATTCTTCCGTATAATAGCTGTCAGAGATTGTGCTGCATTTCTGGAAACCATTGCTATTTCTGCAAAATAAGTGTTTTTTCTCCAAAACACAACAGTTGTACCAGGCTCAGAGCTCAGTAAAGAGCTGTAGGGATGCTCCATGGCTGGAAGTTCTTGTGTTGCTTCATGTGGTGTTCTTGTTTTCCAGTGTAAGTGGTGCAAGAAATGACTTGTCCTTTTATTTAATCACAATCCATGTGGCGTATTTTGGTCCACTGTATTGGCTGAATTCTCTGGTGGGGTAAACATGAATGAAGTTGGTATTAGGAAGAAATGTAGACTTGACATAGTGGCTTAGACCTTTGAGCTTCTCTGTTAGATGACAATGTATCTAACCATAGCTGATACCTCACAGGGTGGTGATGTCAGACGGGTTCTTTAAAGCCCTTTGCAATCCCAATACATGTTTTACTACCACTGAGAAAGAAAATGGAATATGCCAGTTGTTCAGAATTTAAATGAAAGAAAAATCTCAAGGTGAGAAATAGATGAATGAGAAATCCTTGTTTGAGATTAAAAAAGGACTTTTTGATTTAGTAGAATTGGAGATTTACTTGCACAAAACTTAACTGTAGCCTATGTAGAGCTGTAAAAGAAGTACTACACATTTCTGGCAACTGTGGAAAAACCTCAGATTTATGAGTTCTTGCAGATATTTTTGCTATCTCATGACTGTAATTAGAATTTACTGAAGTCATTAATTTAGTCAATTTTTATTCAGTTATTCTGAGTATTATTCTGCACTGGTAACTTGGTACTTTGCACAGTAAAATTGACTAATTTGCCTTAATTACCTTGTGTATTGAAACATTTTTTGCAGGGTATTGGAGTGTTTTAGAGGAACAGGACAGAATAGTGCTAATGGCAAAACATATTGCTTGGATTTTTATAGAGGATTTTCAGGGCAGTTTTCAAATTTTTTTTTTT
>VYZT01005407.1:11955-56918 GCA_013400735.1 Pomatostomus ruficeps | reverse complement strand
CCTAAACCTCCCCTGACACAGCTGCAGGCCATTCCCTTGGGTCCTGTCACTGACACCACAGAGATCAGTGTCTGCCTCTCTCCTTCCCCTCACAAAGAAGCTGTAACTGCAATGATGTCTCCCCTCAGTCTCCTCTTCTCCAGTCTGAACAGACCAAGTGACCTCTGGACTTCCCCTCTGGACCCTTCACCATCTCCACAGCCCCCCTCTGGACACTCTCTATCAGCTTTATATCTTTCCTATATTGTGGCTGCCAAAACTGCACACAGGACTCGAGGTAAAGTACCTTGAGGGGAGCATGAGGTGAGCACTCACTACATGTCCTTGTAAAAACTCCATCTCCAGATTTCTGGACAAGAATGTTGTGTGCGACAATGTTAAATGTGATGAGGGAAGAGCAAGTGAAGTCATCGAGGTAAATGACATCACTTGTTCTTCACTCATCCACCAGTGCTATAACCTCATTTTAGAAGGCCACCACACTTCTCAGACATGATTGTCCCTTAGTGAAGGACAAATTTGCTAATTTGTTGGTGGTATTAAAACAGTAATGTCAAATAGTAAGTAAAATATTATCTGTATGGAAATTAGACTTTGGTATTGAGCTTGTTATTGAAGGGTTGGAAAGAAAAACTGGAATTATCTTGGATTTCTTAGATGTACAGGGGTTTAATATTTTGTTATTTTCTTTTTTATTTATATTGAAATAATACCAGAACTTTTTCTTTTAAAAAATTAATTTTAAAACAAGAAAGAAGATTTCTCAAAGGCTAAATAAATAGACTAGAAAAAACCCAATCTCTTTGTCATTGCAAGGTTTATTTTTTTGTTATTTCTTTGTGAGGTTTTGTGTTGTTTTGGTTTGTATTTTTTTCATTTTGAAATAAAAATTCTCCCTACAATCTATGCATGACACTGCTTCCATCATTTATCAAAAAACCCTGGCAAAAATGGACTACCAGCAAAAGTGGAATACCTTTCCCTGTGTAACAATTTCAATTCTTTTAATTCAATCTAGAGTATAAAGAAATTAAACTTAGTGAAAATAAAATATGGGAAAGATCAACATACTTTCAAAATATTTTTTGCTTTTTTTCTCATTATTAGTATTAATATTTTCTTAGCACTAATTCAAGTACCCAGGCAAAAAAACCCTTGAACACCTCTAAAAGCAGCCCTGGGAGAGACATTGGTCTCTTAGTGACAGATCCTGATTTTGGTTCTTTTGTGGGCATAAAAGGGTGCTACAATTCCCTTTTAAGGATTCTGCAAATTTCCCTTTTGGGTCTGGTTGGCTGTGGATAGAGGTGTGTGCAGAGGCAAATCTTCCTGTTATTGTCTGTCCTTTCTGTGATCCTGCTCAGCACACCACGGTGCACCTGCCTGCGGTGATGTCCTGCTGCAATCTGCACTGATTTCTATTCCCAACTATAGGTGCTGGAGACCAGGATCCCTGCACTGCAGCAGGTAAAAGGGGTAATTCTTAGGAATTCTTACATAGGAAGCTCTTCCTCATTTCCATTTCCTATCTGCTCCTCCATGTATGTTAAGAATAAATACAATTTTTAATGCAGAAAGCAGCAGTTCACAAGATATGGGAGCAATAAATTCTTAAAGGATGGATAAATTTCTTGTTCATGTGGACAGATGCCTTTTAGCTTTCTATGTATGGAGGAATAGAAATGCTGCCAGTCTCTTTGCTCATTTAAAAGACCTTTCAATGAGCTACATTAAACATCTGCATAGTAAAGGCCTTGGAGTTTCACCCAGAGGATCCCGCATTGAGCCTTGTGCTTCTGTTTGAGCAAAGCAGGGGGAATCAAACCTCTCCAACTCTCTTCATTGCTTCCAGAATACTCACTGGCTTTTGTGGGCCACAGGAGGAGCCCACTGTGCTCTGCTTGCACCTTCACGGATGGAAACTCCATGTCCTTATGGCCTGGGAATCACCGCTCAGACTGGCTGAGCTATCACTTAACTTTCAAAGCATGCCATCTTTGCTACCTTATTTAAAAACACAAAGCAAAACAAGATATTCTTATTCTTTATTTTCTACACATCAAGGCCAAATCACCCGTGGTACCTGGCTAAGAGTCCTGAGGATGGAGGCAGTGCTCGATGGCTGCTGCAATCCAAGCAAAGTCCAGGTTTATCAATAACCTGTTGTGTGCGGAGATACGAAACCACATGGGAAGGGCAGAAGCTGTGAGGAGAGAGATGGGTCTGAAAGTAATAATAAAAAGCCTTTGGGTGATGTTTAATTATTTTTATACTATGCATAATTTAAAATAGCTTCTCTAATATACTAAAGATATTCAGTCAGAACTATTGTTACTCCCTCATGGAAAACATAAAATTATAATCATGGTCATATTTCATTAACAGAAACAGAATGCAACAAAATTGTTTCTGGGTTGGGTTTTGGTTTTGGTTTTTTGTTTTTTGTTTTTTGTTTTTTTTGACATTCAGGGAGATTCTTATTAAGACTAAAAAGCTAATGATACACAATATAAAAAATTGTGTACATGTCACTGAAAATATATAAAATTTACAGATTTCACAGCTTCTTCATTATTCCTGTTCAGAAAAAAACCATTATTTTAAAGTATATTAAGAAATCACTAAATTCATGATACATTGGCTATACGTTGATAAAACTGTATGAAATAGAACTAATGTTTTTCTTAAAAAAACCCCAAAACCTCACAGTTTGCAGTACCTGGCAAATTACATTAACCATCTGCATTTGGAAATTCTCCACATATTCTCTGCAAAAATAATAAGAAATCTAGGACTGAAAATGAACAGCTTTCCAGACACATGTTGGGTTTGTAATAATAAGATTCCATGCATGACTAGCTTTTGTCTTCTGTTTTACATATGACATAATCAACTAAGAATATTTTCCACTTTTGGTAATGAAATGCACCTTTGGAGACAAATTATATGAGACTGAAAAATAAAATTAAATCGAAAAGGAGGAGCGGATGAGTCAGGAAATTTGTAACAGTGATGTGAACCAATGTTCTGCATACACCAGGCAAAATTACTGCATAAGGCAAATACACAGTGCTGGAGGTGAGCCTAGCCAAGGGCTCCCTCTTGGCCTGAGTGGAAGGGGACAGCCCCACCGCCTCACACTCATCCTTCCCTGCACTGATTCACACCAGCTGTGTAACGGCCCCAGCAGATACACAGCCACCCCAACGCCTTCATCCTGTGTGATCCTGGTTCATGACTGATTGACTACTTGTAAGTAATAACAGAGAAGTTTGCAGGCAGCCTGCAGCATGGTTCCAAGAAACATGAACTGTCCATTTATTTCAGCTGTCCGGGAACACGTGTCAACACTGAGAATGATTTCATTTCCTGAGGAGAAAAGTGGATTTCGAATTTGCACAAATTACTGTAAGCAAACATGTCATTCTGAATGACCATTAGGAGATTCTATCACCATATATTTTCCCATTTCAAAACAGAAGGGGAAAAGACCATTAAGTTTTTCAAGCATAAGAAAGGAGAAATGCAGCTTTAAGAATTCAGTGGATGGAAACAGCAACATTGTCATATTTATGCTATGTGAGCAGTAAGCAGTGTATTGCCTTAGTGACCTGTGAGGTCAGAGCTTATTTTTTTAATTTGTCATTGGAAATAACACCTTCTAGTTTCCATCAGACCTAACTGTGGCTGGAAATGGAGAGACAGACTTGCTCAGTGAAATGCACAGACTGCATCCGACCACTCTTGGTGTGTGTCATGTCCACATCACAAACTGTTTAGGCAGCAGGTAGGTAATCTCTTTAAAATGTGGGTCACAGAAGGGAATGTGGAATATTCCCTAGTAGACCTGCTAGTGCCATCCTCATTCTTCCAGGTTTGTGTCTTCATCTGAGGCAGCATATTGAAAATAATTCAAGAAGTGCCAATATGAAAGGATTTTGAGGGGTGACCTCCAGTAATTTATTTTTGTCCCTTACCTTCCTTCCTCATCTTTACAGAATGATAATGTTTGCTAAATCATTTCAGTTCATAGTCCAGTAGTCAAAAGATGCAGCTTAAAACACCAAAGAAGGTAAATTTTTACTGAGGCCTCAGAGTGAACTTCAGTGGCTGGAACTTAGGCATTCTGTCAACTGCTCCAGTTTTGGGGTTGGAGAAATTTTCCTCAGAAGGGCAGGCTCTGGGACTGAGTGGAGTCTCTTATGGAAACCCCTTTCTTAGACAGCGCAAGTCAGAGTCCTGAGCCTCTAAAATAACTGCTAACAAAGCTTAGTTCCTTTCCACTCAAGGACACGGGAGGAATCACAAAAGGAGCAACATGGCACTAAACTTTGTAAGAAAGGTTAAGAAAAACCGGTAAAATTAGTCAAATTATTCCATAGTTAAAAGTAAAGCAACTGACAAAGTCAATTATGAGAAAAACATTTTAAAAAAATCAAGTTTGGAATGAAATTAGGAGGCACAAACAAAAAGGGAAAGGAGGAACAGAAGGGAGGCCAGAAGTTATCTGACATGATTAAATGGCAACTTCCAAACAGTAAAATGAGTCAAACAAAAATCCTTTATTATATGACCCTTATGAAGCCAATAAACAGAAATATAAGTAAACAGCTGTTAAGTAAGAAAAAAATTAGGAAGGCCAAGATGGATTTCAAAGAATAAATAGCTAATGGTGTGAAAACAAATGAAAATAAAGATGTCTGAAAGAAATCAATAATTGCACTGAATCATCAGGGGCTGAAGAGTTTTATGAAGGAATACAAGCATATTGATGAGAGGCTTAGCAGTTTTTGTAGAAGTTTCATGAAGTAGACTGCTGGGTTAATACTTACCTTGAACTTTTTATTTCCTGGCATGGAGAAGGAAACATTTTTAGATATTAAAATGTCAGGAAAAGAAATAAGAACTTACAGAGTGATAAAATTCATCAGACCCAAATCAGATACACGTGAAAATTCTAAGGGAGGGTAAGGGAAGGGAAAAATAATCTACCATAATATGCATTTGGTCTTCAAAATACCCATTCTTCCAATACAGAAGGTAGTACATGTCATATGTAAACAACTGCAACCAGAATAACAAATGTCTGGAGGGCATCTCAAGGGAGGGACGAGCCAGCCTGACCCTTGCAGAAGAAAGTTACATCACCCTACTCTCTTGTAGTTTTCTATATGTCATTAGTTCAGTGGGTAAAGGAAATATCACTAACAACATATATATTAAGACTCATCACTTAGCACTTTGAAAGTTCTTTGATAAATATTTTGAGAGCAGGAACAAGTGGAATCCATAGGGGAAGAACACCAGGATCCACAGTGGAAGAATGGGGCTGGTGCTTCCCAGTGCCATGGCTTTGACTGACTAGGGTCGGGGTGAGCATTAGTGTTCCCTCCTTTCTGGTGGTGAAATCTGCTGCAGTTTGTGACTAGTGGGTCTGACACACCGAGGACAGGTGAGACTGCACATGCTTTGTGCACATGGATGTCACACCCCCACTAGGACTGCTGCTAGGGACATTGCCAGCTGAGTCTGGAATGCATTGCACTCACTAAGCTTATTCAGCATTTTCCTTCAAGAATCCAACTATCCCTGGGAACCAGCAAAGCTGCTGTTCTGACTGACCGATATGGGGACCTGCAGGGTCTAGGTGCCCTGTGTGGTGGGAGATAACCCCCGTGAGAGGTATTCCTGGTAGCAAAGTGCAGCACGTTCTTGTACCTGTAGCCTCTTTCCCCATTACCTCTGACAAACTTGAGCTGATCTCACTTGCCTGCAGTGTGCTCTGTTTGTTCATTCTCTGGCTTCTTTATGCATAATTGCAATCCCACGGAGACTGGATGTTTTACTAAAGACATTAAATGTGACCAGCAATCTCCATTAGTACAAGAGACCACACAGAGCTCCAAAGTGCCTTACATTAAGGCATTACTCCATTAAGGGCATTACTCCAATAGCTGAGGTTAAACTCTGATTTGTTTGCTTACAGGATGGCATCAACAGAGAGGAACATGATTTCCAGGTCCTAGGAGAAACCCTCCTGTGTTCTGTGTTGCCTCCATAGACCAGGGTCAGTTCCCCAACCTGGAACGGTGATGTTTGGTGTCCAGTGTCCCGCTGGCACAGCAGGGTTCCTCATAAACCTTGTGGCATCGGAGTTAGGGTGCTCTGAGGCCCTGAGAGCACATCTCAAATGGCACTATGCCTGTGTTTAGGCAGATGGATCATGTTGAAAAAGCTGAATTTGCTAAGTACTTCAATAAATCTTTTAGTTATCAGAATTTGGATGTTATACTTCCCTTTATAGGTATCCAAATTTGAAATTTTTACTTTAACAGAATCTGTGGATTATCTCAGTCATTATTTAGTTTTCTGCTTGGGCAGATCAATAGAGCTCCCACACAGTTATTTTAGGAATTAACCTTGAATATTTTAATATCTTACATAAAATTATTTAAAACAAGGCTAATATATATTGATCACTGTGCTAACAGGCTTGCGGTTTTCCAAGTTCTTTTTCACACAATGGAAAAGGTTAACCCGTGTTGTTTAGTAAAGATTTTTTTCAGCAGTGAAAAGATCACAGTTAATAAATAACTCTTTGCAGAATTATGTTTCTGATTTCATTGGCACCTGCCTGAAAACCAACTAATAAAAGTTTAATAAGATTAGGTGGGAAGTTTAATTCTGGATATGTAGGATGGACTTCAGCTGTGCACACCACTTTAGCTGTGTGCACCATAATATAGATATAGATATATATATATATATATATATCTGATTTTAAAATAACTAAAGTTCCTGATTCAGTCAGTGGAGAGACACAGTATTTTTGAAGCAAAATTTTTGTGTTCATTTTCAAACTCCTCCTTTTTGTGTGAGGTGTGTGGCGCCATGTTTCTCTCACTGCCTGTGCAAGCACAAGAGATGACCAGTCATGTGTAGAAGTTTGCAGTACGTCAGCTGAGCCTCATCCATTCAAATTAGTGCATTCACACCTCCTCACATTAAACATCAAACTCAGTGGTCCACTCTAGGAAATCCTCCTGCCTTCAGGTTCTATACACAAAGAGAGTAGAGTCATATATTCCCACAGGTGATGCAGAGCTGTAGTCCAACATGTATGTATTGCCCAGCACCAAAGAGTCCATTCACCTTTACAGACCTTTTCATCTCCAGGAAAAGATGTTCTGCATTAGGCACCCAGGTACAGGTGCCTACAGTCAGATGGTAAGACTTTTTCCAGAGGTGGAAATTTAAAAACAAGGGTAATTTCTTCCTTATTTTTACCCCCATAGATGTCACCCCATTTAATTTTTTTTAAATTACTAGTTGAAGTTGTCCTGAGATATTTGATCCAGATATTTAAAAAGTATTTCAACCTATTTGGGTTTAGGCATTATGAAACTGTAAAGCAGAACTTACAATAATATATGAATCAAGTTTTATTTAAGTGATGTGATGTTTGCGGTTGAACCATTTTTAAAAACTTTTTCTCTCTCTTTTCTAATGTGTGATTTGAAGGACCATGAAATGAGCACTGGAAACAGAACAGGACTTTGGGAAAGAAATCTGCAGTATATGTGCATTTCACTGATATTTTCTTGCCTGCAGCAGCAATGGTTTTCCAAAGTACATATCCTGTTTTACAATTTTCTTACCTGCAGTAGCAAAATAAATAGTCATTTAGGAAAAGAAAAAACCAAAACAACAACAAACAAACCACCACAAATCTCATTTATTTGGTTCTGACAATCTTGTCTGCTCGGATCGCACACTGCCAGTGGCCATTGTTCACGTCCTTGTTAAATCATTGGAACACAAATCTGAATGTTGTGTGGTATTGCCTGTGCTGGAAAAATTCATTTAAAACATGCAAGTGGAGAGTTCCTCTCTGCAGTAAAGGTGTAAGCAGCAGGTATATATGTAAGAAGGTTCAGGGAATGAACGAGTATAGCTTAAGTCCAAGATCTCATTTAATATCAAATTAGTTTTGACTAAAACAAAATAAATAATCTCTGGATAATTTTAGTTTCTGATGCAGGTCAATAGTCTCCTGAATACATTTTTTCTCTCCAAAGACAGAGTTTATGTCTGCAATAAGTCACTATATACATTGATTTACAATTTTTTTATTGCTGTGTTTGTCATTGTTTAAATTCTTGCCCTGCAAGTAGAGTTTTGGTAGAAATAAATAATAGATGTCCTTTGGCCAAACTGTTTGCAAAGTACACTGCCAACCTCGTGTGCCCTTCACCAGAGAATTATAACAAAAAGTAGTTAGAAATGTTATATGGATTCTAGCTCTGTTGAGTACATATATAATCACGTTTTCTTACTTTTTCTTTCTTTTGCATTTAATTTCATTTTTAATATTTGCTGTCAGGATTAAAATGAGGCCGCTTTCTCCCAAATTGGAAATTTCATCCTTTTTGTACACTGCTATTAGATTTCACAGATTTTATTAAAGTTTTCATTAAGGAATATGCAATAATGAAAATGTGAGGGATTCAGATGATCAGGTCACTGAAGTGAGCTGTGACTCACTGCAGGGGGTGATTGTGACTTTGGAAATTTCACTTTGGGAGGTGTAATTTGTTTCCCTGAAAAGGAAACTTGGATAATCCGTGATGCCAGATAAGGCGTCACCACTAGGAGCTCACTGGGGAATGATCGCCTCAGTGAAACAGGTGAAGTTTATGCAAATCTCTGGTCACAAGCAGTGTTTCCAGGGTGTGATACTGAGGCTGATGTGGTTTTGCCTCTTCCAAAAGAGCCAAGTTGGGGAGATGGAATGTATTCATTGCAAGCTGGTAGATGACACTAAGTGGAAGGAACCCCATTTGCGCTCCCCAGACACTGACAGTGAGCAGCAAATTGAGCAGAAGGCCATCAAGAAGGTCAGGAGGCTGGAGCATCAGACATGGGCATGGGATATAGTCCTTTCCAACCTCAGTTATTCTGTGATTTTACGTAACCTGCAAATGCTATTTCTCTTTTCTGTTGCTGTAAATAACTGCCTGAGAAAGCTTTGCTTTCATCATTTCTCTTCCTCAAAAAAAAAATAACAAAAACAAAAACAAAACAAAACAAAACAAAAACAATGAAGCAAGTGATAAAGAATGAAGACCATGTGAGAAGAAGAAACCTAAATGCCCTGTAAGGAGATTGTTCTCACAAAGGAGGTATATAATTCAGCATGGTAAATATACCTGCCATGGCCTGTTAATTTCTCATTCATACTGCTGGCCATGAATGCAGCAGAGCTGTGTGTGTTCCACCTCTCCCTCTTTCAGGATATTCAGAAACTTGGGCAGGGACATTCAGCTAATGCTGACCTGAGAATCTGCAATGTGCTCTTGCACTGAGAGGTTACACCTGAGACAGCCTAACCCAAAGTACGGAGATAAGGCACATTGCTGGCTCTAAAAGCTATTCGGCGTCTCCTTTGGCATCACACCCATGAGATCAGGAAGGCATCACTTAATTGTGCCTATCTTCAAGCCAGGACAAAGAGTTGCTTTCGCAGAGCTGTTGCATTACTTATTGGCATTTTCTATAGAAAGTAGTGCAGCTAAATCATCTCTCTTACACTTCCTGAAATTTAGCCTCACAGAAGGGTGAAACTGTGTTATTTTTACTCTTTCCTATATTGAGTTGCATCCTTACGTACATTTTTATAGATCTATTTTTATACAGAAGAACCCTCTCAAAAGTACATAATGTTGTTGTATTAACAGAAACTCATGATGGTGGGACAAGCAGACAGAAAAAGTAAAACTGGAAACCAGGCCCAAAGGCCCTTAGTAATTCATGTTTCTAAATTAAGAATCAAAACACAGTAATTTCTTATATTTCAATGCAATCTTCTGCACAGCTGATGTTTTTATTGCTTAAGCATTAATGTCTATACGTGATGTGGAGCACTTGAGTCCTAAGTCCAAAAAGTCTATGTCCTCAATTACCTATAAACTTCTGGTAGACATAAGTTTTCCCTTGATATGGTTTATACATATCAGTCCTTACGGTAGAAGCAATGAAACTAGAATAACTTTCTCCCTTCCTTGTCTGTACAGAAATAACTTTAATGCAGACTGATGAATGCTTGAGGGTACAAAATAAAGCACTTAGAAATAAGGAAACATCACAGTCAATATGGCCCTGGGAATGGTGATTTGTGTATAAGCATTACAAAACCACATTTAAATATCTGATCATGAATTATTTTGTTTCCTTGTCCTTGAATTGAACCAAACCCATACAGGAGAGGAATTCACTGGGTTTATTGCAAGAACCTCCTTTGCTTCCTGCATCAGAAAGGCAGTTTCAGTAGGATGACAGGTGGAACTGAGGAACTGAATTTTCCACTTCCCTCTGTTATAGATTTCATGTGACGCTGGACAAAACCACTTCAGAAGGCATTGTTCTCTGAGCTCTTTTACTGGGAAGGAGTCAAACAGCAGACCCCAGGGTCTAATTTACTCAAATGCTGAGTGTTCACAGCTGCTACCAAAATCAATTTAACAGAGAAACAAAGAAAATAATCTAAAAATCTCAGACGAGGAAGGCATTAAATGTTTCCTTGGACTGATAGTCAGAAGGGAGATGAGTCAAGACTGGGTGCTTTCTATGCCAGTCCCTTTGAACTGTAAATACCTCTCCATAGCACAGCAAAGGTGTCTGGGATCCGGGCATCTGAGATAACTTTTGACCTGCACAAGATCCTCAACAGAGCAGCAAGAATGCTTGTGTGGGTGCCTCCTCTTTCCACAACAACTTTCTTTTGTTTTACAGCAATTGAATTCTATCCTTTGTCTCTGCCCATATGAATGACCACTGGATAGCAGACCAAGGCCAAGCCGATCTTCAGACATGCAGACTGATACTCCTGGAGCAGTAAATAAATCTTCATGAGGGCTACCACACTGCTCTGAGATCACCTGAGCTCCTCCCTACTGTGGTGTAGCCCCCAGAAAGAGGAGTTTGAGACTGCAGAGAGGTAGCTGAACTCCAGAGCTGTGAACCACTCCACTGCATGGGTCTCTACTGTGGATAGATTTTAAACAGAGTGAGCAAGAGCATACTCAGGGTTAGAATAAATGCCTAGAAGCAATAAAATCTTATCTTTCTGCTGAAAAATTATCTCTCCAGTAGGATTCTGTTGAAAGCCCTGTTGCCATAAAAATAGAGGGTAATTGCTATATTTTATCTCTTTTTTTTACCCACTTTCCGATTTTCGTAATAATGCATGTTCAGTTTGGAGTTTAACTGTCTCATCTGACTGGTTAATTATAAAATAACCATTAAAATCCCAGCAAGCACTTACTCATTTTTGTCCTCTCTGACTCTATGGGGGTTGTCAGACAATAAACTTACGGAATTTTGATTTTTAGCTTTCTCTTTGCTGTTTTATATTTGCTTCTTCCTGGGTTTTATTCTTTCTCCTTCAAATGTAAAAATCAAGTTGATGTCTGCCACGATGCCTCCAGCGGGAGCATCAGGTGTCCGTCTGCAGTTTCAGGGGCTGCCGAGCTGCTTCGGAGGTGCGGGAGGGCTGGCGAAGGTCCAGCAAGGTTTCGCCCAACCCACCGATGGTACAGGCACGCCGAGGAAGGAGAGACAAGCGGAGGGGCTTCCCAGATGGTTTATTTGGGCACCAGGATCGTGGTAGGGAAGCACTGGTATGGGGAATTACAGTTACATAAATACAGACACGAGGGAGCAGGGGAGGATACAAACATCCTATGGGAAAGAGGTGCTGGGTTTGAATTTGGCGGGCTTTGTATAGGATTGCGCAACACAGAGCCCTCCGGGGGGGGAAACCGGATACCAAGGGGGGGAGGCGGGAGACAGCAGTGCCTGGCCACGAGATAATCCAAAAACTGGCCAAAAGCACACCACAACAGATCTCTCCAGAAATTAGTGAGGCCATACTACTTTTACCTTGTTAATAATGAAAACTATACCCTATCCTAAGAATTCTGTGATATCTCTCCAATAGCTACTGTGGAAGAAGCCTCATGAGAAAGTTTTGCAGTTTCTAAAATCCTTACTGCATCTCTGAATTACTAATGTACCAAACAGTTGTTGCTCACATGGGACATGTGATTTCATTTCACTATCTTCTCCTTCTCCCCACAGAGCAGAGCTCAAGGGTGGCAATTTTTACAAAAGAGATTGACAAAAAATTCAGTTGGCTCTGTCTCCTAAAAAAATCATTTAAATGTAGAGGTTCATACAATTAATGGATTTTCTAGGCTATGAGCTATAAATGAAGGAAACGACAGGATTTGTGAATAGAAAGAATGCTTGTAAGACAAAACACCTTTTAGTAACTGGGAAATGAAGCGGTACCCCAAAACCAAGGATTAATAAAGAGCAGGCAAGGAACCCTGGTGTACCTTTGTGGAGAGATCTGATGCCACACGTGGGTTAAAGGATAGCTGTGTGAATCCATCTGTGCAGGCTCCTCCTGTGTCATGGCCAGGAGAGACCCTCTCTTGTACATGGCCCCACTGACCACCCCATCCCCTCCCAGCCTTCCCACCAGGATGTAATGAGAAGAGAAGCTGAACCACCCCCTGGCACTTTTCTTGGCACATTGCTAAGCTCCAACAAGAATAACCTGTCTTCCTTACAGCTGAGGATGATTTTGCCCACCCTTTTTTACATATTTACATTCCCAGGATCTTAAACACAATAGGGCTTCCTTTGATTACTCACAGCTGCCTAATCACACTTGACATTATAAGTCCTACTTTCCTTTTCTACCAAAGGAAAATGAACAGCCAGCCTCTCCCTGCATCATAGGTCAAACATCAGAGACTACAGCTTTCCCTGATTTTCAAATAATACTTCTCCCCTTATCTGGCTCCCCCCTTCTCCAGACTGTAGCAGAGATCTCCAGCCCTGAGGATACAAGCACTTAAAGTAAAGCCAGCCATGATATCTGTTTCTGACTAGTTCTCAATTAGTTCCAAATTCAGGTCAGGGAGAAGACCGGATGAATTGCAGAAGCACAATGGTTCTGAAAAGCACTGTAATGGTTGCTATCTTAGAAAAGTTTGGCTGCTTTAGTATAAAACTGAAGTAGAGATTTGGATATGAGACAAAAGAACGTTGTTCCAGTAAACACTGACAGAAGTCTACCCAGCTTAGACCTCAGCTGTTATTTTATCAATTAACTGAGTTGATTTCAGCTGCACTCAACTGCCTTCTGCGACCTGGGGGTAGGACATGGTCCTCATCTGTTCTTCTTTGTTTCATAACTGTACAAAACTGTGAATTAACTGTACAGAAGATGAAACCCATGCCTCTGGATCTGAGAAAATTCCCACAGGATTGGTATCCAGACGCTAGGAAGATACCACCTGAGCATGAGGAGTGAATTCAGAGGAGGCCA
Organism: Pomatostomus ruficeps; assembly: GCA_013400735.1. Taxonomy (NCBI): domain Eukaryota; kingdom Metazoa; phylum Chordata; class Aves; order Passeriformes; family Timaliidae; genus Pomatostomus; species Pomatostomus ruficeps. The sequence goes on along the minus strand of VYZT01005407.1, from coordinate 43,519 downwards.
CTAAGATGATTAGAGATGGAGCACCTCTGCTATGAGGACAGACTGAGAGAATTGAGGTTGTTCAGCCTGGAGAAGAGAAGGCTTCGGGGTGACCCAATTGCAGCCCTTCAGTACCTGGAGGGAGCCTGCAAGAGAGACAGAGACTATTTACAAGAGGGTGTAGTGACAGGACGAGGGGGAATGACTTCCAACTGAAAGAGAGTAGGTTTAGATTAGATATTAGGAAGAAATTCTTTACTCTAAGGGTGGTGAGGCCCTGGAACAGGTTCCCCAGGGACGTTCCCCATCCCTAGCAGTGTTCAAGGTCAGGCTGGAAGGAGCTCCGAACAGCCAGGTCTAGTGAAAGGTGTCCCTGCTCACAGCAAGGGTGGTTGGAACCAGATGATCTTTAAGGTCCCTTCCAACCCAAGCCCTTCTATGATTTAAAAATTAGTTATGTATTGGTATTGATTGATTGTTTTTAAGAACAAATGTAGGTGAATTTCATGAAACAATGGTCAGATACATTTCTATGTGAGCAAAGGCCGACCTTCAGGTCCCACTTTCCTACAGTAATAGACCATGGTGACGCAAACAGAAGCTGTAAACTCAGTGCTGGCACACAGAAGGGAGACAGCAAAGGGAAAAATATCAAATGGAAGCCATTTAAACTGAGGAGAAACAAGGACGAAAAAAATTGTTCTTAAAAAGCGATGCACAGGCAATGTCACTGAGTACTCACATATTCCTTTCTAAAAGCAACTGCAGGTATCAGAGTGCAGCCTTTATGACCAGCAGGTCCTGGTAATCCTTTAGCTCAGTGCTGGGTTAAAGGTGCAATGAAGCTGGAAGGGGAACAGCTGGAGCACATGGCCAAAAATAGAAAGTGTCTACAAGCTGTCAAGGCTGAGGTGGCAGCATATACAGCCACACGCCTTCAGTCAGGGCAGCCGGGATGTGCTTTTGGCAGCATGGGCAGAGGACAGGCTCCTCTCAGTGATCCCTTGTGCTGCACTGCCCTGCACCCCATAGCACAGCAGTTTCCTCCTGGAGAAGGAAGCTATGGGAAAGTACAAATCTCTGTGGGTAAGGGAAGAAGTGCAGGTTTCAGTCTCATTCTGCCACAAAGAACCCAGAAAAACCTTGCCCAGATGAAAAGGTCATTGCCCCACCCCTGAGATTCAGAAACAGAGACCAAGTTAAACTGGTCACTGCTAGGGTGTGTGTCCCCTCCTGTGCCTCCCATGTGGCTGTATAGACTGCATGTGCTCATCCTGGAGGTGGCCGCATCTTTCCTTGTGCTCTCACTCCAAATCTCTTCTTCTGCCTCTGGAAAGGGAACTGCTGCTTATGTTAATGGATTATCATGAAGCTATATTCATTATTCTACCAAAATACCTTCTGATTCTGGGCAGGCAGATGTTACAATGATGCCTATGATTAGAAAACAAAAAGTAAAAAAAAAGAAAAATATTTAGAAGAAGCTAAGCTGCATCCTCAGGAGCCAAATGCTCTCTGAACCAGGAGTTTTTGCTTAAGCCATACCTGCTGAGACCTTCTGTCTCAGGAATCTTGGTTTTTGCACAGCACAGGCTTTACCTTTGGTGAAAGATAAACAGGCTTCAGGGAGTGGAGGATGCCTCAGCATCTGCTGTCTGTAGCCATGAATTAACTTCTCAATGGTGCTGTTGATAGGCTTGGCACATTTACAGGCTGGGAACAATACAATGGCTATTGGCCACAGCATATGTGCTCCTTTATCCTGGATTTTCTCATCTGTAAATGGGCACCTGCTCTTTCAGCCTGGGAGACTGATATCACTGTTCTCTCCTCCATGCAGGAAACGGACATACTTTTGGTCTGCTCAGACTCCCTGGCCACCAAGGCTCAGGCTGCCATTTGCTATGGAGGTATCAACTTTCAGCACTTCTAAACCAGTGCAAGGACAAGTCAAAATGGCAGTTTTCTCTTCAAATTTAAATGGATAGACAAACAGCAATTCAGAGATGGCTGAGAACACAAAGATGCACTCTAATTTCAGCTGCTGATGAAGCACTACCACACCTAATCACTCCCTGTGTGGCTGTAAGCCTATCAGACAAGATTTACAGTGGTAACTGGACCTCTAAAGATAAAGAGGTGTCAAGGGAGAGCTGTTAAAGCATCCAAATGAGTTTCCCCTTTACCTTCTGTAAGATTTAGTGTCTTACCTGAATGGATGATTTTTGCAAATCTTCCAGACATCTTTAAGACTCCACAGTCCTGCAGGAAGGTTCCATTTTAAAGCCACTGCAGTGTCCAGGCCTGTGCACTGCAGCAGCTCACTTCTCTCGGGAGTGCTGACACCCATGGGCATGTTTCTGTGGATGCCAGTATGTAGCTGGCAGGGAACTTAGGGCTTTGAAAGTGCTCCTTGTAGCTACCTGTGGTCATCCAGCATCTCATACTGCATTGTACCTAAAATAGCCAGATGGCATGAGCATTGCCCTCTAACCCAGCCAAAATGTCTACCTTGTTATCCTTCTTGCTTATGGGAGGAGCTAAGGGTAGGATACTTCACACCTGACTTCAGCCTACTTAAAGCCAAATAGCCTTTTGAAGTTTGTCCAACTTTCCTCTGAAGTTATAGAAAGAAATGTAATTCAGAAAAGCAATTGATCCCTGCTATAATACTTCACTCTTTAGGTGGCCTGGGTCACCCAGCAGAGATAGTTATTTGTCTCCAACGAGTAAGGGGGAGGCAAGATGATGATCTCAGACAGTGAGTCAGGCTTCTTAGATCCTGACTGCCTTTTATTCAAGGATTAGATTCTTTTACAAAAAGAGACCAAACTTATCAACACAGAGACACTCGAGCTGAAGAAAGGCCACACACTTGTCAAGGTCCTTTTTTGGGTTGTTTTTCCTGTTTTACCAGTTATTTTAATAAAATATTTTTTTATCTCATGGTTATGTTTATACACCATAATGCCTGCACTATGAATTCATAATAGCTGTCTAAGAGCTAAACAGGGGCTCATATAGAACAGGTCTCTTGAGTCAAATTACAGTGAGTTTCAGGTTGCAAGACAGAGGCTGTGACTGTGATCGGTTGACCTTAGATACCCACCCAGCTGCTCCGTCATCCTTCCTCAGCAGGACTGGTGACAAAATAAACTGGAAAGGCTCACAGATTGAGATATATAAAGGGAGATTCACTTGCTGATTACCATCATAGGCAGAACAGTCTTGACTTGGGGAAAAGTAATTTAATTTATTGTCACTTTCAATAGATTCAACTAGTGAGGAAAAAAGACAAAATTTAAACACTGTCCCTCAACCTTTGTTCCCCCTTCCACTCCTGATTTTTGTCCCGCAAAGGGTACAGGGACTGGGGATGCTGACAGTTGTGTGGAGACAGGACCCGAATCCCACTCCTCAGGACACCTGCCTGCTGCTCCCAGCCAATCCATGGGGATTCAGCATGAAAGGTGAACAGCTCACCAGGGCACAGCTCCCTGTGGGCATCAATGCCTGCCACATCCATATGGTCCTTCACTCCTGCCCAGAGCTCCTGTCTTTGCAGAGGACAAACAGTTTGAGCTGTCTCAGTGCCTGAAGTGATATCTCTACCTGTCAGCGGCACTTCTCTTCCTCTCTTGGCTTGGTCACTCAACACAGAATTCCATGGGGAGTAAGGCATATTCCTTTGGTTTTGTGCCTTGGAAAAGGGCCACAAGCAAATGTAGCCAGTGATACAGGCAGTGTGAAAAAAACCCGCAAAACACTTAAAAAGAGCTGTTGAAAGCAGTTGTCCCCACAGACAGATGTCACTGGGGGTCCGGTTGCTCCTGGAGCTGTCATTCAGCTCACATGGCAAATGATCAGTGAAAAGTCCTTTACCCCACCACACCACACCTTCCCCAGGCTATCCCTGACCTAACTCCTGTTCATTAAGAGAGTGATTTCCATGAATGCCCGATGTTATTCCGGCTTTCCAGAGTACATCCCACCTGAAGTCATTATCCTCTCTCCGAGCCTTCCTAATCACTATTCCACAGCAATCAATTAGGAGGTGACTAACAAGCAATTAGGCCTTCAGGAGAGTGGATAAACACTCTAGACACTAAGATCTGGCCTTGTGTAAGTATGCTTTGCAATCAAGAATGAAATCAAGTGACAAAATGTTCTGAAACCAGAATTTGTCCTTGAGTAAAACAGTTCAAGATAGATGAAGGTGGCCTTTTGCTGGCACATAGAAAGGTGTCATCTCTGCCCAGAAGCTCTTTCCAGGAATGTCAGTAATTTACTGAAAGAGCAAAGTTGCTCATGGAGGCCACAAGGTGGTTTTAAAAAACTGAAGAACCACAACCCCCTGCTTTAAGGTCCCTTGGAGCCAGCTTAACCTGGGTCCAGCACAGCTGAGAAGCTGAGTTAAAACTGTGGTGGCTGTCCAGCCTCCACTTCTGCTTGAAAAGTGACCTGATACCTCTGTGTAAATAAGCAGCGTTTGGTACTTTTGTGAAGACATGAGGTCCAAGTTTTCCGTTTTCTTGGGCTGTGTCAGATCAACCTATCCATCAACAGTTTGGCTGTGTGATGGAGGTGAAAATCATATTCCTACTTCTCAGAGACAGGCAAAAGGGCTTAGCTGGGTATCTTATTTGAAAAAAAAAGCAAAACAAACCAACAAAAAACAAAACCACAAAAAAGCCTCCCAAACAGCAGGCCTGAGTGTAAATAATTTAATTATTTGTAAATTTAACCTGAATTCTGCCAACTAACATTAACTAGGAAAATCAATGACAATAAAAATCAAACTGTTGTTCTTTCTGAGTCTGAGTATTTTTCATAACATTTCATAGTTTTCAGTTGATGGTGGCATTTCAACACACAATAGACCTACCTTTATCTCGGGGAAAATAATAAAAAAAAAAAATCCAGGCAATCTTTTTAATGATTATTATTATGTTGACTTGATGAGTGAATCAAAGATAGAATCTCTTGCATACTGTTATAATCTTTATTCTTTCCCTCTCTAGTGTTTGTTGGTTGGTTGTTTTTTATCATAATGTATAACTCCAGGGAAGGAAACACAGTTGGTCTAAAGCTTCCAGCTGCCTCAGTCCTTTGTGTGGGGTGTGCTTTGAGTGAGCCAAGTGGTCATCTGGGTAAATACCAGACTATCTGACCCTTGTTTGACTGCAGTCAGCAGCAAAGGATCAGGCCCAGGAGGAGTGAGGACCCTAGAAATGAGAAGCTTCATCAGTTCTTTATAATAGACACTTCATATTTTGGGATGTGTCCTTTAGTGACCTCCTGAGGTTGTCAGGGCTGTGGAAGCAGCTGTCCCTACAGGAATCCTTGTTCTCTCAGAGGTCTCTCCTCTTAAGTTAACAGATGGGGACACAGAATGGAACCGGAAAGAAAGTTCAACTATTTGTAAATTGTGAGATTGTTCTTGTTTTGTTTTCTTCTGCATTGTTTTGTTATTGCAGTGGATGGCTGATAACCCTGGTCCTTCTGGCAGCAAATCATGTACTGAAAACAAATAGCATAAAAAACCCGAGATGCAAAGCAACTGTCGGCGAGGTTTAAGGCAATGTGTCAGCTAGAGAAATGAAGCGTTTTTTCAAACACGAGAAAAGTTCGTGCACAAAGAAGATCCCGAGTGGAAGAGAGAGAAAAGAAGGCTTTGAGACTAAGAAATTTTTTTTCTGAACCCTCTAAAGAGATAAAACAAGGAAAATTCTGGATTTGATACTGATATGAAATGCAAATGGTCTCTACCCACAATGTGTTTGGAAAGTACAGGTAGTCCTGGATTCCTTCTAGGTGCAATTTCTCTTCTAGACAAGGGTATAAGAATAAAACTTTGTCTTTGTACCAATAATTTCACAATAACCAGAGTTGCTGCTTGGAGTTTTCATCTTGTCTTATTATAAGAGGATGAGATTTGCCAAAAAACCTCACAGAAAATTGCAAAAGAATACTGCAAGTGGAGAATCTCAGTTTGGAGGGTTCAAAAGATCCAGAGCCATGTCAGCAAGGCTTTACAGAGGGATATTCTGTTTGATTGCTCTCTGCAGAAAGCTGGGGCCTGAAATCCAGGAAGACTTTAAATTCAATAGTAGGCTTAATGGATACAGAGACTCCATCTCCAGATTTCACTGCAGAAGCACCAGGGTCTTAACCTCCACAAATCAGAGAGAGACACAAGTTCATAGGCTTTGTCTTTCTCCTCATACAGGGTAGGTAACACATCTGCAATGTGGGTGCAAGATTAGCAACTGCAGTCTTTGACTCCCAGTCTCAAAATATCTTGTATTTCCTGAAGCCCTAATTCCTAGGATTATGATTTTCTTTTCTTTTTGTAATAAAAGGGACCTTCTGAACATAGAAGAGTGCTGTGTATTTCTAAGATCATAAGAAGAATTAAAATCTCAATGCTATTATTTTTCCTTCAGTTTTAAAATACCTTGCTGCTTAAATTAGTCTTGTATTTTCCCACTGTCAGTCTCCCGACTGCTGAAGACCAGGCAGAAGGATAAGAGAAGGATGATCCATCATGCAGAGAAGCTACAGAGCACTAAAACAGGAGTAGGGTAGTCCAGTGCTCACCCCACTCACATTCTCCATTTCTTTCGTCCCAGGCAAAGCATCAGGGATCACTTATTTCTGCTCCCACAAACCCTCTTCTCTAAACCAAAGGCATGCTCGGAGTAGAGGGTTGAAGAGATTTAATCTTCTTCCCTCCCTGCAGCTAACTGTGAGTTCTGACAGCCCAGACAGTTTTCTCATTGGAAAAGGCACTTAGCCTTGCCCTGTGACTCTTTACCCATCTAGAAGATAAATCAGTGGACTCCAGTGTGAGTAGTGATTGTATTGGTATTGCTATTAATAGTATTTTGCTGTCAGACTATCAGGCAGATGTCTCTTTTCCCATTATTTTTGGTCCTGAAACACATAAGCCACTTAAATTAGAAGAATCAAAATAATTGCTGAAACAAGGGAAAGTAAACCAAAAATCAAGGGGTTCTTGCTGGCTTTGACTCAGCTCTGTGGTATTACAGTCCTGTTCTTTTATATTCATTAGAAGTACAGGACAGAAGTTATTTGCATGAATGTGACCTGTGGCATTAAAATATTCCTGAACTTTATGGACCACTGAAGGTATTCAACACTTGTCTGTTGCTGATGACATGCAGAGAAATAACTAAGCATTTCTAATTGCATTAAACCACTGCATTATCCTCCTTAAACTGGGAATAATTATACAAATCTGGAGACTTGCTAGAAAATGTGTGTCATACACAATTGTGTAAGTGCAATCCTTCTTGACTTTCTTTTTATGTATTTCATGCAATGCTGATAGTAAACACCAGTTATTAATCATCAATTTTTATGAACGCTCAATTTTCTTTGTCTGTATGAGACCACATTGGTCTTGCCTCCAGTCTGGATGGTGTCAGGGTTTGTGTCTTATTATTAGACTAAAAATGTACAGCTTAAAATTGAGTCTGATAGAAGAACCTGAACTATTTTTGAGCACATAAAATATAGTGGACCACAACTTCCTGAGCTTCAAACTTCACTGAGTTCATACATTCCCCAACTCCCTCAAGAAAGAATGGAAACAAAAATCTCCAGATTCATCCTGGCTTACTGCAAGCAAGAGGTGCCCACATCAGGGAGCTGTCAGTCTAAATCTCCCCTGTATTCTGGCAAGACAGTTATCTCCATGAAAGCAGTGCTGTCTATCCACCTTATACACGATGGATTCCACCTGAGTCTCCTTGAGGGAAAATGGAGTCCTCTCAACTTCTGTCTTACATTAAATCATTCAGCTAAATTCCCACTGGATGTAATGAAGCTGGGCTAAGGAAAGTGGAGTTAGACACCGTGAGAAATATTCTTAGGCTGCAGCTACTTTTCTAATAAAGATAACATCAATGGCTACCAGACTCAGACTCTATGTACTCCTGTATTATTCAGACCAGCATAACTTTTGTCTAGGACATCTAGAACTTCACCTTGGACCTAGGAGAGGGCAGAAACTCTTAGTAACTAACTAGTCTATGCAGAGTCATCCTTTAGAGAGCAAGCAAAGTTAACAGTATGGACATGGGTTGTTCTGCGCCAGTCAGCCAGAGTCCTAGAGGACAATTTTAGACACAGGTATTTTACTAGAGTTGATGTAACTGGCGCTTGGATTAACCCCAGATGCCTCCAGACATCCCCTAACCAATGTCACATGCAGATATTTTCAAGCTTCTCTTTAGTTAAAATCTAACTGTGGATAAATCAATGCAATAACAGCATCTCATTAAAAAAAATGTGGGCAGCACTTTGAGACATTTACATTGCCATGTCACCAGGTTATGATCTGCTTGCAATTTAAATGTTCTGATTGTTTTTATTTAAACCAAACAATTTATGTCTCTCTTTGTGACCTTGCCAAAGTAAACATGTCAGGGAAGAGGAAGGGTCACAGTTTGACAGACCTGCTTGCATGGCCATAGGAAATAGCTCTCAAACAGACAAACCTGACTTAGAGAATTGTTTGATTTTAATCAAATGGAAGTCTGCACTAGAAAATAGATCTTGATGCTCAATAGCATGTCTAAATTAGAAAGGAAAATAAAAAAGAAAGAATGCCCTGGACTATTCTTCAGGGAATAGGATTACCAATCCATCACCACTGAACATATTTAAAGAAAGAAATCTTTTTTTTCTGAATTACTATAAGGATACAACTGAAATTCTACCACGCCTCCATGCCATATGAAAGTCAACCTACAAATGTAAGTCAAAATGAGTACTGCTAATGAGCTCAGTGGAAATATAGCTATGAATATTTGGGATGTTTAAGAGCCCTAGGAAAGATCATGGGTCAAAGATTAAAAATTGTTGGGTTTTTTTAATTATATCTGATGTCACAATGTGGGTGGTCCACAGCTTAGAAATGGAAGATCAAGTTCCAAGACCACTCAAACCCTCACATCAGGTAGATCTTTAACTCGAAAATTATATCTTAATTAAGAATAACTTGAAACACATGCATCCAAAATTACAGACTGTTTTTCAAAATAATGGCTTTCCTTTGCCCAATTATCCCATGTAAAATAAGGATGAAACTTAGCAGCTTCCTGCTCTGGTACTCAGATATGTAGATCCCATCTCTTTCCCCAGATTGCCTTCAGCAGCTCTGTCTCATACTCAGATTGCTGGATTTTTTTTGTGCTTTCTCTCAAGATTATCCAGTAATGTTCACTAGCATCATTACTTCAAAACAAACAAACATAGAAAGACTCCTCTAATTTTTGCAACATGTTTCTCTGACATTTAAAAGAAAAAAAATAATTGAAGTTCCTTTTTTGATATTGACAAATGCAACCAGTTTTGTAGTTCTTTCATTTCTTTTTCCCCAAAATGATCAGTTGACTTTTCAGGCGATTACAATTAAAACTCCATTATTATTGTTTTATTTTGAATAATATTCTTGTACCCATAACTGTCTACAGTTCTGCAGAAGGCTTTGTTTTCCTTAGAACTTGTTTATTTTTTTCAAGACTATCAGTTGAAATAATAAAAAGATACTATTTTTTCTGTAAATCTTTCTTTTTTGTTGTTTTTGTAAAGAACTATCTCAGTAGCAGCTCAAGTATCAGAGCATTCCAAGAAGACCTCATTTCATATGTAAATTAATTTGTCTGATCTTCATTTATTCCAAGTAATTTTTTAATAAAAATCTTGGGAAGAACCGAAACTGAATCTTAATGTCACATCTCCAGGCTTCACATAGCTTTTAATTTATGTCTTTCAAGCAGCCTATGAACCAAGCAAAATGTAATCACATGTTTGATTTGCATTCTGAATTACATAATATTCATACTACTATAGTAAGACTTTCCACTATTTTGCCTATTGGTTGCTACTACAGAAAAATAAGTTATATGACATAGAAGTAGTTTTTGAGAATTAGAAGCAGAACCAAATCTTTTCCCCTCCCCAGTTCTGTACTGTAACCACAATACCACAGTTAAGTCTTCATTTGTTTTTTTCTAGGACCAGAGGTCCCTCTTTGGAAGGATGGAGAGAATGCAAGGCTGACTGGCAAAAAGCTTCAAAACCTTTAAGGTGGAGGAGCAAATGCAGCCTGAACCTCCCTGGTTCTGTGCCAAAATCATTCAACTTGTACATTAAGGGAGCCAAAGAGGACCGTGATGGGCACCACAGTCAGTTCACCAGGAAGCAAAACTGAAGAAACCTCTTCTTCTGAGAGTCCTGGTTGGGTTGAGGCTTTTGCTGCTTGGAAAGGGGTCTGTAGAGTTCAGGAATCTACAGGTTTTGTTCCATGGGCTTAGGACTTCATAACCTTAAATTCCATCAATATTTTACTATCTTGTAAAACACACTTTGGCATTTCCAAAGATGGCAGGGAATATAACAGCTTCTGTGCCTGGAAACATGCACTTTTAGACAGAAATCCTTTCTTTTATCTGTCAGTTTTGTCTGATTCAACTGAGAGTCTCAGTGTTGCTGCAAGGGTATGTCGCTGCAAAATCTCACACAGCACTGGCCTTTGGTGTCTCCTGAGGAAAGGAAATCTCTTTCCCTTTCCCAGAGACAAGCAGTTGAGGTTTTGCAGTGTTGAGGCAGCACCAGCTCAGCCCATGCTCAGAAGCTGCCTACACTTCTTGGCGATATGGGTTTAAGACATGTCCCCATCTGGTTTGGCATTATTTTCCACTTGCTTTAGAAAAATTTTGTATATATGTACAGGAATGTAGGTTTCAAAAGACAATATCTAAATGCACAAAGAGCTGTTTGAGGCTTGAACTTCTTCTTGAACTCAGTTCAGGACATCCTAGCTTCCATAGCCAAAATTTTGCAGGGGTTCAGATTAAATGATTGGATGCCCTTTCTGCATTTCAACATGAAATGGAAAAAATACCCTAGGATAAGAACACAATCATAGAAAACCTTAGGTCAGAAAGAACTCCTGGAAATATCTAGTGACAATCCTCCGCTCAAATCAAAGCCAGCTTCCAATTTGGGTGGGGCAGTTCAGAGACTGATTTAGGATTCAAAGTCTGAACATCACAAAGGCTGGAGCTTCCACCATCTCTGTGAACCTTTCTTTCAGTGTTTAACTACACTCATGGTGATTTTTGGTTTTTTATGTTCTTATGTTCCTTGTATCCTAACTGAAGAACAAGGAGTTTCCAGTGATCAGGAAGACAAGTGGGGTCCATGAGAAGGGGCTGATTAGAGAAATTAGATAAATGGAGTGCAGAGAAAAGGCTTGAAACACTGCTTGATAATGGAAACAGCCATTTGTATCAGCACTCTGGGATCCTAAGAGAAATGTCAAAACAAGAATGAGAGCAGTGGAGGATTCAGAGAATAATCCTGCCTCTCAGTAGGCTCTGAGCCAATTTTTTTCAGATGAAAAGCTTGATCACAAGGTGAGCTTTGCAAAGCTTTCATAATCCTCACTCTCACAATAATGCTCTAATTATCAGAATCTTAATTACCAAAACAAAATACAGGGGGAAAAAAATATTCAGCATTCCATTTTTAGCTGCAGGCAGCTGCAGCTGGGCATGATTATAATAGCAATGATTAGTTGCCCATGGAAATTGCAATGATGTTTGTGAATAAACTTCCCCAAGTTTACATTTGAAGATTGTTAAAAACAATATGGTCAGTTGCTTTGTGGGGTCAAGCACCTAGAGGTTCCCTACAGGTGTCTTCCCAGAACCTCATCATCCATGTTTCTCAAAATTTCATTGTTTATCATCATCTGTCTAATGCTGTGGGCTCACATGAGCTCTTCAAACATAGCCAAATAATCCTCACTTTTCTACCAAGTCTCTTTATGGCACATGGGTTTCATTTGGTATTTCAGGGAGAGCATTTCCAACAGACAGCCAAACACAGCTGAAATGTTATTGAAATCTTTCCCTCCTGCAATACAGAGAATAACTATCAACCCAGCACACCAGTGTCATTTAGATTGCTGGTGAGATACTTCAAACTGCTAGGTCTGGGGAGAAGCTCACATTAATCTGTAATGCAGAGAAGTTTAGGGAGACTATTTTGATGTGGCACGACCAATTAATTAACAACAGAATGACCTTAGCAATTCACATCACACCAGGATAATTGAATCCATGAGATCATGCCTCTGAAGGGGTATTAAAGCATATCTTGGATGTACTGAGTGACAGCAGAAATGTAGAGAAGTCACCACAAAGTGATCCACAGGTGAAAGTTGCATCAGCACAGATGCTAATGCGGAGTCACACCTGCATCATTAAAGCAATCCCAAAGGTTGTGCGAGTATGCATTTCAGCAGCAGAATTGCTTACTTTAGACTATCTTATGACTGGCTCTAAGAGGCGTATTTTTGGAATAGTTCTTACACCAAAGCTATCCCAAAATAAAAATATCCATCATGGTATAAACCATACTCTGCATGACACCCCTTAAGTCCCTTTTAAACACATCTCTCAGGCAATCAGCATTCTTTTTCTCATTTCTGTCAAGGTCCAGTTGCTTTGTAACTTGGTCTCACTCTCTCAGCCACATTTCCACCTCCAAGAGACCCCTCCGGGAAGCTTTTGACCAGCTGCTGAGGAAAGGGAGCTTTGTCAAAATGAAGGATTGCTTATTTGTTCAAACAGCTGCCAGAGGAAAGAGTTAGCCCAAGAGCGAAGCATCATCAAGTCTAGCTAAAGTTCACAATCTCCTCACAAGTTTTAGATGCTCCTGGTTGAGTTCAAGAGCCAAGTTCATTGCCTGAAGCTTCCTTATCCTCCTTTGCTTCTCTTGGGTTCACTCCTGAAATATCTCCCTTAAGCAGCTCTTTTGCTGTCTCACTTACTCCCCTGTGCCAGCTCCAGCTTCCCCCCAAACTGTCCATAGAAATGGTTTGTAACTGTTCTTTTAGTTTTTGATCTTAGACCCACAAACTGTAAAAAAACCCCCAACATGTCTGTGTACTTGGCTGCAGACAGATAAATAGGCACTTCCCCTAAGCCTTCTTTGTTCTTTCAAGGCCTTCTGATATTTTCTTTGAAGATATTTTTTATCTGCCCTCGTTTCATTTCTGACTGCTTTTACCAACAAGCCTTTGTCTTTGTTTCTTGTAGCTATATAAACAATACCAAGTAGGTAAATTGAAGGATATAGACAATAGTTAAAAATTAACCAGACAGCTCCATCATCTGTGAACTCTTTTACAAAACACTATTCCAAAAGCTGGCTCTGGGCTGAAATAATTATGGTACTTTGAAAACAAAGTAATTATTTCCAATTAAATCACTTTTATTGTGCAATTAGAGTGCCATATGGAAGAGTTTTCATCTTCAAAACAGCTAGAAGTCATCTGAAGGATTGAAATGAGGCAGGTTCCTTCCTCCTGTGGAGGCAGAAGGAAATTTTCTCAGGGACAAGCCTAACTCGCAATGTAAGAAAGACATAAAACTATTAGAGAGTGTTCAAAGAAGGGCTGCAAAGATGATGAAGAGTCTGGAGGGGCAGCCATAGGAGTGGCAGCTGAGGTCACTTAGAATTGTTTAGCCTGGAGAAGAGACTGAGGGGAGACCTCATTGCAGTTACAACTTCCTCATGAGGGGCAGAGGAGGGGCAGGCACTGATCTCTTGTCTGTGGTGACCAGTGACAGGCCCAAGGGAATGGCCTAAAGTTGTGCAGGGAAGGTTTTACACCCAGGTTATAGGGTGTTACAGGTTTTACACCCAGAGGGTGGTTGGGCCCTGGAACAGGTTCTCCAGGGAAGTGGTCACAGCACCAAGCCTGACAGAGTTCAAGCATTTGGACAATGCTCTCAGGTACATACAAGATGTGATTCTTGGGAAGATTCTGTGCAGGACCAGGAGCTGGACTCGATGATCTTTGTGGATCCTTCCAGCTCAGGATAGTGTATGATTCTGTGATTCATCTGTTCACTGGCTTTTACAGCCTCAGGTATCAGTTCAACTGGGAGGAATTAAATCTGGTTCAAACACATTAGCACTTCCTTTAAGCTCCTCTGAGAGAAAAGTTACAACTTCTATTGCAATGTTTCCAACTTCCAGACTGCTTTAAGACACTAATGATACAAAACAACCTGACATATGCTTCTGACTGGTAAAAGGTGAGTAGGAGCCTGACAATTTTGTCATTCTGCAATTGAAGAGGATAAGAATAGAAATCCTGAAAAAAGAGAAACTGACACATACAAACCTAATAAGCTTTACTGTCCTTTTCTAAGAAGAATGGGGGAAAAAATCTACCAATTCTGCCACAAATAGGTAAGAGTGAAGGCAGGAGAAATAATGAAAAAGCACTAACTCCCCACTCCCAAATTAGCTCATTTCCATGCTAACAACTCCCAGGTTTCGTGCTTTGCTGCAGATGTTGGCTGTGCAGGGGTGTCCGAGTAGCCAGCTCCGGTGCAAGCAGTATGGAGGGGTGACTGTGAATGTTAGGAGGTGGTCTGTGATGGGAAGGGGTTATCTCACATCAAAGCAGCTCTGTCCTGCCATGTACCTGTTTCAGTCGAATTAGTCTGCTGTGCCTTGTATTTCCTAGGTAAGTATCTGAGCTTCTTCTAGACTTATTTTTATCCTTCAGGATCTTAACTGAACAGGCCATTAAAACTAATGATCTAAAATCTGGACTAGAGCTGCTTCTCTATCTTATTAAGTGTTCAATGCAGAAGTTACAAAGGGTTTTCCCTGCCCTTTTGCAGACTTTTGGGTGAAACCTATGCCAGTGTACGGCTTACAGATTTTTGCATGGGATTTGCATGGCCAAGCTTTGGTAGTGGAGAGCCACAGGGGTTGTTGCTTCTGTGAGAAACTTCCAGAAGCTTCCTTCATGTTCAGCAGAGCCTGGCAGCTCCAAAGATGGACATGCTGTTGGTCAAGGCTGGGACAAATACAAGGGGTGGTAATGCCTCTGTGATAACATACTGAAGAAGAAAGATAAACAAAAAGTTATTGTAGAGTTGTAATTGTGGGCAGAGAAGAGTGGGGTGAGAACATGTGAGAGGAGCAACTCTGCAAACACCCGGTCAGTGCAGAAGGAGGGACAGGAGGTGCACCTGGCACCAGAGCCGAGATTCCCCTGCAGCCCATGGTGCAGTCCGTGGTGACACAGCTGTGCCCCTGGAGCCCATGGAGGACAACAGGGATGTAGAGATCCAGCCCATGGAGGAGACCCACACCAGAGCAGGGGGATACCTGAGAGGAAGCTGTAACCTCATGGGAGGCCTGTAGAGAGTAATGCCCGGGCTGGAGCAGCCTGTCCTGGGAGGACTGCACCCCATGCAAGAGTGACCCATGCTGCAGGAGTTTGAGGGGGACTCTTGCCCATGGGATAGACTCATGTTGCAGCAGGTCACAAGGAGATGTTCATGAGATGGAGCCACGCTGGAGAAGTTCATGGAGAGCTGTCTTCCATGAGAAGTACTCCACAGTGCTGCAGGGGAATGACTCCTCTCCCTGAGCAGCAGAAGAAACAACTTGTGATGAACTGACCATAACCCCCATTCCCTGCCTCCTTGCACTGCTGGGGAAGGAGATAGAGCTGGGAAGAAGAGAGGAGTGAAGGAAAGGTGTTTTGGAGGTTTGATTTTACTTCTCATTATCTTGCTCTGATTTTGTTTGCAATAAATTCAATTAATATCTAATTTTGAGCCTGTTTTACCCATGACAGTATCTGGTGAGTGATCTCTCCTGGTCCTTATCTGAACTCATGAACCTTTTTTATATTATCCCTGGCCAGCTGCAGAGGGGAGTGGGAGAGAGGCTTTGGTGGGCTCCTGGCATCCCACCAGGGTCAACCCACTACCATTGTCCAGTGCAAATGCAGTTTCCTTGTGTGCACGTGCATTGAGCATGTGACATGATGAGCTGGGGGAAGAGCTTCAGCCAAAGCAAGTCTCACAGTCTGTGATCCATTTTTGCCCCTGCTCCAGTGCTCTAAACATTTAAAACTGCTTTTTGATATTTTCCAGTCTTGTTCCACTTACATTACATGCTTTCAATATATTATTGCAGACAACTTTTTCCTTTTTTCACTCGTGGCCATCTTTCAAGGTTTATCAGGAAGAGATTCTAAAATTACAGGCTTCACTAATACAGTTGTCTCCTCAACAGAGCATTTTATGGCACACTTTACAGTTCTTAGCAAGACTTTGTTCTTTTTCCCCTCTGTCTCAAATGAGCTTAACAAAGAAAACCCAAAACTAGTCAGGGTCTACAAAAACTTTTGTCAAGGGAAGACCAATTGAGAGCTTTGCATTTTTTTTTTTTTTGAAGTCTTTAATTCTGGCATTATTGTGCTACCATGAATTAGACAGGATTATTAATTCCATTTTACCTTTCCTGATGTTAAAATTTTCAAAGAATCATATTTTAAACAAGTGCTTAATTAATTAAATGTTTAATCATGTCTTAATTCCAAGTGCTAGATGAGAAACTTACATCAAAATAACTTAGTAGAAGCAAATTCGGGCTACGGAGGTAATTATTTTTTACAGTGTCTGATTCCTGCAGAACATTCTGGTTTTTTGCTGAAAATGGAGCACAAGTCAGAACATTTCCCTTGGTTCTAAAGAGCTGCTGTAGTGACTCATGATGATTATGGTTTAAGTGCACTGCTCTCCTTTCTGGACAAGTTTATCTGTCAGTATCCTGGTTTCCATAGTCAAGAAGGTACTGCCAGTGTAACACAGCTGTTTCTGAAAATGAAGATTAGGACTACAGCATGGAAACAAGCATGAGGCTGGAGCACATAACTGACAAGGAACGAAGAAGCTTGGGTCAGAGTTTTCAGGATAAACATTGTCTTCTTTTCCACCCTCTGTCCATGTTCCTATAAAATCACTGTCCTTCCCTGAGTTCAGGGATTGATTCTTCCATGCAGTGAAAGAAGAGATGAAAGGAAGAACATGAGTTATCTGGCAAAATCATTATGAGATAGAGTCTTCCAGAGCTGAGCAAGGCAAACAAACAAAAAAAGATTATCATATCACCCTGGAAGGTTCTCATCTGCATGCTGAGTTTTTCAGACAGGTTCTCCATGGTATCTAAAATGAGCCTAGATAGTGGCAATATGCCCCTAAGTTGAATGCTATGAACTGTCCAGCTCTACGTCTGCAACAGCCATTGACACCACACCTGTCTGACAGGGATGCCTGGGGCCAGCTGAGTTGTCCTAGGGACTCCCACCTGGCCTCCATTGCTTCAGGGCTGTGCACACGGTCCCCAGGCAGCTTCAGGGGGATGTCTCACATAGGTCTGTGTGTGGCCAATAACCCACAGCCTGTGTTCAGGTAGACTTTTTTAAGCTTTTGGTGTTTAACAGCTCTAATGGAGCTCAAACAGTTATCACATGTGAACATGGATAAGAAGCTTTAGGTGCCATAACCTTCAATCAGGTGTCACCCTGAGCAGCTGAGTGTCAGAGCCCTAGGAGCACTGTTAGGTATAAATGTCACTGACCAGCATCAACTGGGGACTCCAGCTGTGCCCTTTCCCCTTGGCCCAGCTTTTCAACTCAGTCCTGGAGCTTCAGTCCCTGCTCATGCTCTGTCATAGGAGCACCAGTCTCTGGGTCTGACTCCTGGATGGACCTTTAACCTACACTGTAGGTAACTCCTATCCTGAATGCATGCTGGACTTGTCCCTAGACCTGGCTTTAGGGTTGTCTATTAGATGAATTTAGGAGCTCAATCTTGTTTTGGCCCAAATTTTTGTAGCCCAGTCTCCAGTCCCATCCCTTGCTCCATCACCTTCTGCTCACAACTGAAACCCTTCCAGGGACCCAGGCTCTGGTTCATAATTTGTCATGTCCTGGACTGGAAGCCGACCCTGTTACCAGCGCCCAGCTCTGTCTATCTTGTCAAGACCCTGTGGGGTTCTGTCTTACTAGGGATGACACTGTCTGCATAAGGATGACTCCCAGGTCCTTCAACAGAAAATACCCAATCTGTCTGAGAACACAGAAAGTCAGGAACCACATAACTGAAGGAAAAAATATGATTTAGCACCTGTGAGCCAGCATATCTTTACAACTACTCAGTGCCGACGTCCTGTTCTGCTATTTGCATGACATGAGAGGAGAAAAAACTATTCCATAACACAACAGTATGTCAAGGTTAACTTAAATATTCCGGAATGGAAAAAAGGAAAGGCTTTAGAAGACTGCCTGGCAGGAGGGGAAATGGAATGTTAAGCTATTATTAGCATACACAGCTATTGGAATATGTTTTATTTTGTTCTGGAGATAGAAAATGAGTTATTTTATATGGAGGAAGAGAAACAGAAGGTATAGACTGACAGAGCAAAAATACCTGTAGATTGGCCTCTGAGAAACAGACTCGTGGTAATGTCTGTCAGCTAGAGAGAAACATGCCCAAGTAGGCAGTGCCTCATTTTAGTCATTAAAAACTGGGCAAAATGAAAGAAGAAGTCAATTATGTATAAGCAGATAGTTGGAGGAGGTTACTCAGTAACAAAACTTTCCCTTCAGTCTTCTCTCTGACTTGAAAATCTGACAGGCAGTCAGGATGAAAACGTAGAACAATATCTGCTAAGTTTCATTGTCTTCAGGAGGATGCATGTGGGATTGGATTTGTATTTGGCAACTGGAAACAGAAACTCTTTCATTCAAAGAGAGGAAATAGCATGGATGATTTTTTGATTGCAGCTGAGTCAGAAAAGTTTGTAGATCTCAGTCAAAACAGACCTGTTAAAGGCACTGCAAGAGCTGATGCCAAAGTGGTATAAGCTTGTTGATGTATTCCTCCCATCTCTCTGCCAGTCTGAGGTTCAGCCTCAGATGTGCTTATAGGACTGTGTTTCCCAGTTTAGGCAAGGAGACTTCTAACAGGGCTTATCCCTGTGAGCTCAGGCTGAATAAAGAAGAAAAACTTTCAATAAGCAGCTGCAGAGAAATATTTGGATGATTTGGGCTGAGCTAGTGTTTATGACACTTAAAATTCATGGTATCCTTAATCCTATGCAGTAGTGAACTTTGTGGTAACTGAACTGCACCTTGTTTTGTCTGGGTTCCTCTGTCCACTAGACAGCCTGATTGGGGTATATGGCAGAGATCAGAGAACTACAGAATATCCTGACTTGGAAGGAACCTACAAGCATCAACAGAGTCCAATTCCTTGGTTTGCTCCAGGCTTGCAAAAGGAGTTGGAAGCTGTGCATAGGGAGTCCCTGATGATGTTTCGGCTGTGGTGGGTGACATGCCAGCATGTCACCACACATAAGCTGCCATCAGCAAGACACCCAGAAAGAGGCAGAATCAAGTAAAGCATGATTCTGACCAAACAGCCCATTCCCTGACACGGCTCCAAGCAGCTCTGACAGATCCCAGGAGGGCGAAAAGCAAGAAATCATTCCTGAGAACAAATTTATCCTACCTCCATGTCATGAAGCATTCAAACAAGAGTATCCTCTAGCCCCTGCCTTCTTTGTGCAGCACTTCATCACCCAAACTCTTCCTCCCTTCTTCTGTGCTCACAGGCCTTTATGAGAGCCAACAACCTTCCTTCTCTAATCACTCCTCTTAATGCAAAGGGATCTCTTTCCCTGTTGGCAGTCTCATTTCTCTGAATAGAGAAACATCACCCTTTTCTTCCTTAAAATCATGAGGCAGAAATGCAAGAAATTCACTCCATTCTCCTTGGACACTCAGTTAATCATCACTGCCCTCTTCCCAATAAAAAGTGTAGGTTTTGCCTGCAACCCATCAAGCAATGGAGCAACTATGTAGGTTCAGGTCTCATTTAGCCAAAGGGCTTCTTGAGCATGTCCTCTGCCTTGGCAGCTCAGATCCCAAGAACCAGCCCCCCTCAAATAAACGGGAGAATGTAACTGTGACATAGATAATGATATTTTCTTTTTTCTAATCCTCTGACTTGAAAATCTGCCTCTGGTGTTTTTAGGATTCCACAGCTCTGCTGAATCCACCTACTAGATCATTCTGCACTTTTACTGCTCATCCAGCTAAAGTTATTATTACTCTGCATTAGAATTATGTATTTACATTTCACCCTTGTCATTGCAGTGAAATCAAAGGCCTAATACGGTACAGCTCAAGCCTTTCCAATGGTTGCAAACACCTCTGATGTCAAAGCTGTATTTTAAGAAAGACACTGCAGGCATATATAATCCTTGTAGTTTTTACCAAGCCTAATGGCACGAACCATATAAATTCTTCTATCTCCAGCCCATCCAGCATTCCTCTGGTCACACTGTACTTTTATGGGGGAAAAAACATAAAGGTCATTCTGTTTTTCTGAGGTAGCTTCTCTAATATAAATGGAAAATTTGTGAGGCCGCACAGCAGGTTTTCCTAATTCCAAAGGACTAAGAGAAGGAAGTGGTTTCCAATAAGACATTATCAAAATCATCTTGGTAGTCCTTGCTATCTGTGTGACGTGAATCAAGAGCGTAGGTGAATGAAGCCTGCATTCTAAGGGCCAGAGTGAATGACACCGAGGTATTCACCTGCAGCCCCTGGTACTCACTGCTTCAGTGTGACACAGTCACCTGTAGTTGGGAAAGAATGGGTTGCTCTGTGTGGGTCTGTTTCATGTTCTTGTTAGAGCAGATATTTGTATAAATGGTTTGTATAAATGGTTCCACACTTAGTGGGTCAGAAAAAGATTTTTCCAGCACCTGTGTGATGAGGGGCCCATGGCACATCTGAAGATGTAGTTTCAAATCCTGCTCTGCATTAGATAGAATACAAATTAGGAGATTATTTCCCTTATATCAGAGGAGTAACTGAACCACTAGATCCCTGCTAGGAATGTCTTTGAAATGATTTCTTGTTTTGATAAGAAACATCAATAAATCTTTTCTTGGAAGGGTTTTATGGGAAAAATAATCTTTGGTCAAATGTGACTGACATTGTTATCTCCAGTTCCTGTCTTGGGCAATACTTGTCATACTTTTCTGATATTTGCTCACTTATGATGTACCTCTTCCAGTGGTTCGAACCACACCTTCCTCAAGGTGAAAAGAAAAAGGACGGTTATATCTGGAGTTTTTCCTTTGGGCTTTTTTCTTCACGTCTTGTAACGTTGCACAAGTCCATATGACTGACTTCCTTCTCTTGTGAAGCTCCTAACACTGGTTTCTCCCAACGGACAAAGATCATCCCAGTCTGGAAGTGCCTCCATCTTCCTAGGTCCTACCACTGCTGGGTTTTTTTTCTCTCCTTTTCTGGACTCACACTGGAATCAGTGCATGACTCAGGAGACCCTTGGAGTGAGAATTTCCCCATGTGCTTTGGCCCCACCACATCATCAGCTACTGTAAACGATGTGAAACAAAGGTAACGCTTACTACATGATCCTGGGATCAATTACAAGTTAACTGTGAATGCACCTCCTCAGTACACTTCTGTGGGAAATGCCATTCCAAATTAAAGAGCAGGAGGAAAAATAGAAGTTCTCTCCTAAATAAAAATTTACCACAGTGGGTCATTCCCTAAGATTCTCAGGCAGTGTACAGCGAGGAGCCAGGCTGAAACACAGATGCACAAGTCACAGCCATTCCCTGATGTCACACTTTAGAATATGAGGGAAAAATGACTTTGCTTCTTACTTTGCAAAGAGGCAGTAAAAGCTCTTCTGTCTTTGAAGTGTCCTTTTGTTTGGTTATGGGCACTGCCTGCATGGGAGACCCATTCCATGGTGTCCAAGCAAATGAGTTTCAGAGCACAGAGTGACGGTAATGGCATTAATCATTCAAGGATATCAATGTCAGGACTTTATAGTTTCAGGCACCTGGAGTTCAGCATAACAATGATACCCCATGGCTATATAAAAATGAATTGGGAGACAAGCTGGGAAGGTGGAATAGATTGACTCTGTGGGTAAAAACGGTGCTTCCCAGGAGAGTACAGCAAAGTAAGGTGCTTCCTAGCTTTTCTTTACTGAGAAGACCAGAACAGGTGTCAGTGGAGTTCACTTGGGAACCAGGGAGTTCACAAGAGCAAAAGAATTCAACACTGCCATTCAGCAGCCTTTGTTCTGCCACTCCTGAGGAACCACTACACCAAATGAGAGGCAGTGAAAAGAGGTCTGGCTCAATGGTCATTCTTTCTGCTCTAAGATACAGCAAGAAACAAAATCCGTTGAGACTCACACTGCACCCTGAAGGCTGAATCCTGCCTGCTGGGTATTAGACTCCTTCCAGGCAGGGATGGGTGACTATGTTTGGTCTGGCTTTATGCCAAGCAGAACAGGAGAGAAGTGGTTGAACTTCTGCCAGCTTCTCTCTTTGCTGAGTCAAGAGAGTCTCAATGAGATGAGAATGTGGCCTTGTATGTTCACTTCATACAAAATACTGAGGTCTGCAGAAATACAAAGCATTATGTACACTACCTATGACTCTGAGCTTTTGAAATAAAGATGTATAGTTATGTTTCAACTGTTGAGAGCCCATCAAGGATAGAAAAATAATTCCTCCCTGTTTTGCAGAAATTGTTGAAATTGAGCTGCTAGAAGCTGATGTTTCTTTAAAAGGAAATTAACTTGTCCCCTACTACGTTCTATATGTACAATTTAAATTAACACAGAATAAATGAAGTTTTGAAATGCAAATGTGAAAATGAGTCAAGAATACATTATAAATAAAGTTTACATATGGTGATGACAAGTGTCATCACATCTAAGTAACATCCACCACACTCTTCAGAAAATCACTAATGCAGTTTGAATGCCTTCTTTCTTTAGTAAAATATGCCTCAGTCAGATAGAAATACCTAAATAGCAATATCCTCTACAGTTATAAAACATTAATATTTGCTTTGTGTTGCTTTACTTCTTTACTATTCTTATAATACTGTTCTTTAATATTTTTTATGAAATGACATTTGAAGGCAGCACGTTTCTTTCAAACTTTCCTGCTGGTTATACTCCCTGCATCTCAGATCAATGACTCTCATAACTGTTTCTAGAAGATCCAGTATTTCCAGATATGCACATCCCAAAACTGGTGCCCATCCCCCCAAGCCATCATCAGCTCTTTACTGGCTCTGATGCACTTCTCCCAGGGCCTCTCTAACCTCTGCCCATGGCCCTGGACTCTGTCCCAGCCAATCTCAGGGACATCAGTCCCTTCCCCAGCAAGGCCGTAGGATTCCAGTCCTCAGGTTCACAGGATGATGTCTCAACCTCAGCACATCTCTGTCCTCACAGAATTGCCTGATGACCTGGGATGGGGCTGCAGAGCCTCACCAGGGGAGTGTCCCCTGTACCCATCCCCCAGAGAGTCTCTGTCCCTCGCTGTACTCAGCTGCGACCTTACCAGTATTGAACAGAGCGGAAAAGATTATTCTGCAAGAATACCTCTCTGCTTATGCACCACAATGTTTGTTTTCCCTGCAACAACATGACATTGTTGGCTCAATTTCAGTAGCCCCCAGATCATTTCTTGCAGAAGTGCTGTTTAAGCAGCTGTTCCCCATCATGTGCCAGTGATTATTTCTGCTTATATGCAGTACCTTCCACTTGCCCCTAGTGAATTGCATCTTCTGTTCTTTCCTTTGTTTTTCTTGCCCATATCTTGAATTAGCCAATATTATTTTTAAGTCGGATTATGGCCTTCAACTACAGGTGACACTGTCCTGGAATTTAGGAAGTACAGCACTTCTTCCATCACACAGGCTTTTAACTCTGGTAGACATTTTAAACCGTAAATAATGCAATGCTACTGAAGTTTAAAAAGTCAACGATCTATGAACACAGACAAAATGGTCCACAAGATGTTTATTAAGAGTTTCTGAATATAGCTGGCTAAAATATAGAAGCTGAATGATCAGGAGTACGTTTGCTGTTGGAGCGGTTTTGGACAACTCTCAGTTCAAATCTGGAAAAAGACCTCCGTTTTCTATCTTGAATTTGTGGCACTAAAGCTTCACCACTTTGCCAGCCTCTTGCTTCTGTAAAAATGATGAAAGGTACTGTCTTTCCCCATAAATATTTAAATATTTCCTCACCATAATTCCTGAAGAAATCTCAGAAGAGGCCAAGTGCTATATAAAGACCATCGCAGTGGTCATTAGTTCTTCCCTATTCCTGAGTTGTGTGTCCCATCCTGGGCTGCAAATCCATAGGAACTGGAAATATTTTGTTAATATACATTTGTTGAGAGAGTTATGCAATGAGGTTGTAGTCACAAGCTGAATTCAAAGAAAAAATTATATGCAAAATCTTAGAGCTATCAAAAATACACTGGGCTTTCATTTCAGAGGCATCTCTCACTTTGTGATATGAATCATATTGGATTAACCCTTAGGATCAACAGGCAGCAGTACCCCAGTGTTCCTTTACTGCTAAAACAAAATGTCTGAACTGTTGCATGCTGAAAACATCCACTGGACACGTCTTGATTAAAGAGATGCCAAAAAACTTAGAGCACAGTGCAGTACAATGTGGAATTTCCTCCTTACAAAGCACTGGAATGTAAGACATTTTGTGTCCCATTATGATCCCAGAACAAATAATTTTGTGTGCTTCCTCATACAACTGAGAGCAGCCACAACCATCCCCTGTGCAAGTTATTGGTGGTGCCATTGTAAATAATATTAATCACAATAGCATTAGCTATAGCTTGATTCTCATATGGAGCTATTTAACTTGGATTTAATGCCCTATGAGTGCCTTAAGCATTCTCCATGCTTGTTTCCTTGAAAAGATACTTGGATGTTTTGCAGGTCCCTGTATTATCTGGCAATGAAATTATGTTCTTCTTGGCTCTAAGTAACCTCACAACATTGAAAGCAGAGTGGATGCAGGCTTTAAGATTGCCGCTGCCTTTTCTTGTCATGTAAGAGAAGATCAAATTAATCTCATGTGTAGGGTAGACCACCTACAGACCATTCTTAAATCTTCATCTGAAGCACCAAAAACCTGCCATTGCTATCAAAAGGAAACCAGATTTAATCTTCTACAGCAAATCCTGTAACACTTGAAAATGACAGGTTTTGGTGATTTAGAGAAATTCAATATCAAATAGATAGCTCAATCATGAATCTATTATCCTCCCCCTATGCCAAGGAAGACGTTACTGAATGTAAAAACAAGATAATAGAATGGAGAAACAAGTACTCTGCTGAGCCCATACACATTAATAGTCTCATTTCAGAGAATGACTAAAGATTGCCATGAGTCAACGATTCCTCCTAAACATTTTGTCTAAGTACACCTACCATCCCAGCTTGACTGGCAACGAGCAGATTAGCATGCTTCAGTTATGATGGCAACTCAGTTTGAAATAAATCACTATTAACAGCAGCACACCTGGCATCAGTGCTCTCTCTGCCATACAGCCCGGCCCTTAAAGGGTTATTTCGCACACTCTCCATTTCCTAATGCAAGAAACCTTCATAAAGAAGATAAGGGACTGAGGGGCAAGAGTTGTGTGGAGAAAAGAACTGCCTAGGAACCCAGCTGAATTAAACCCTGTGTTTATCTGCAGGCCAGCAAATTGGAGTCCTACACATTCACATATGCAAAGTATCTGATGAAGCAATGTTTCAAAAACATAAGCCAGAGTCTTTCAAAAACATAAGCCAGAGTCTTTCAAAAACCTGCCTGGCACCCTGTCAACTCATTGAAGAGCTGCTTGAGAACTCAGCTCAGGGGTTTGATTCGAATATGTCACAGAGAAAGTCTGTTTTGGCCCAGACTCACAGCATTTCTAGTAGTTTTACCATCCTTGAACCCAAATATGCCTGGAAACCCATGTGACAGTCCCAGGGCTTCCAGCTTCCCTGGTTCGTGAAACAGGGATGCAAAGAAAGAAGTTCTAAAGAGCCTAATAATTGGATTCATATTTTATTTAAAAACTGAATAGGATTCTTTTCCCCCAGACAGAAGAAGGAGGAGAAGAAACAAAAGGAATTTCCTTCCCCTTGGAAATATGAAGGTTTCTAGGTTTTGTTCCTGTTCCAAGGTTTAATACATGCACATTAGCACATGCATACACAACCCTAACAGACTTTCCCCCCTTTGAAGTGGCTGACAGGGGGATTTCCTCTTAGGATATATCTTATACTGCAGTAACTGCAGGATACTGATCTGGATGGATTTAAAATCTCATACAATATAACGTTTCCCTATTTGAAGCCTAATTAGATTTATTGTATACAGCCACAGGAAACATCTCCATCCTGTAACAAGAAAAACACTTTGAGATCTGACTGTTAAACCCTTTAAATCAAGCTAAGAATTATTATTCCAAGTGAAAAAGTCGTACAGAGTAGCCTTATGTGTGCTTTTTTATGATTTTAGTTTCTTTTGAATGTCTCAAATTCAAGTCTCCTTTCTAGTATTAATTACAATTGTAGCTTCACCAATCAGGCTACCACTCCTGGCACTTGCTGCTTCAAGCAAATCAAGAATAAAATGTTTGTAAATGGATTGTCTTCTGTGGATTTTAAAGATTTCACTTTAGAGATGAATTTAATATTAATTTCCTTTTAACTTCTGTTGCAGTTAACATGTAAGTCAAAGGTCTTATGTATGAAAAAAAATCTCTCCTTCAAAGGAAGAACCATAAAGTACCATAAAGTACCAAGAACCGTCTATTGCTTTGTAAAAAGTATGATTCATTCAGCAGTGCAGGTGCTCCAGGGATTTAACAGCATTACAGGAGAGTGATGGTGTGCATAGGAGAGAGATGAGCCAAGAAACAGCTGCTGTCTAAAACTTGGTTGGGAAAGGGTGAAAGAACAGAGGGAAACTTCTGGGTGGTCCAGAGGGCAATGTGCATGAGAACAGTTCTGTTTTGGGAAGGTTTTGGGGTTTTTTTTCAAATTCTTGAAACTGCACTTGATTCTGAATTCAGATAAAGGCCTTCCTTTCCTAATGAGAAAGAACAGTCCTTTCTAGTCTTTATTTTTTTTGCTTTGCTCCATCATGTTTCATTTCTGGTTCTGAAAAAAATCCAAACCAAAACCCAACCAACTGAAAAACAGAAAAACCCAACAATACTATCATCTACAGAAAAAAATTTGAAAGAATAATTTGAAAATTAAAAACTTGAATTCACTCTTTTAAAAATGTGGGTTTTTTCTAAGACCTAAAAATTTCCATTGCTTTTACTAATTTTTGTATAGACAGACCTCTTTTTTTGGTACAAAACAGTTATTCCTGGCCAGCAGCAGTGCCCAAAAAGTCTTGAGTAAAAGATTTTCAGTGGTCACAACTGCTAATCCATTTCCAAAAGAAGAGCTATAGCTGGGTGGGTGAGGAAGGAGTGGACCTGGAAGCGAGAGGGGGAAACACAGCTCTGGCCATTGGTTAAAAGGTGTATTATTCATCTCCAATCCCTTATTTCTCTCCATAAAATCCATAGGCTTAGACCATCTTCTGAATTTTAAGTGGCTATGTGTATCTGCGAGGGGAGGGAGAGATAAGAAATTTATCTGCAGGTGAAGGAACTGCTGCTTCACAACATGGAAATGCAAAAAAATGACATTTCTTGCTGCCTCTTTATACTCTGACCTATTTTTTTCTTCTTTTTTTGGGGGGGTCCTTTTATTTATTTCCTCCTTCTTTGTGGTATCATTGGGGTATGCAATAATTTAGCTTCATTGCTAGCAAACTAAAATATTTCATTGATATTTTTACCATACTGAAAAAAAAAAATTATCTGCAAAGCACAGCAAATGTTGATTGTTTCCATCATCTGCTAAGCTATGTGTCCTCATCCTCGTTCTCTCTGATGTTTCAGTCCATGAAGTCTTGTGTTTCTTTTACCATGGCTTTCATTAATTAGTCTGAACGCTTTCACTAACCAGTGTTGCAATTTTCAATCCATTTCCTTATGCCCTGTGTTTGCTTTTGTACAGACATCATATTGGGGTATGCATTCATCTGAGGAAAGTGATAGACAGGGTTTTTAAAAGAAGACTCAATCAGTGCCAGAAGTTCTCTTTTTTTCATTTTTCCCCCCTTTTCCTTTTTTTTTGGTAGTATTAGAATGTCTAAATTTTTTAATTGTTGCCAAGGAGAAGAGGAAAAATAAAAAGAAAGAGGGAGTTATAGGAACAAAAAACCAAACCACCAAACAGGTAAGGAGACAATTCCAAGCTAATTTGCTCATATTCTGTCATTTCCATCATTACTCAAATTTCACATTTCACGTGCACATGAAGAGATAAGGTGGCTTTCTGTCAATTCTTCACTTCCCCTTTCTAAAATTGTTTTGTCAAATCTGTATTTAAATAAAAAGGTGTATAACAACACAAATGTTCCTTCATAATGGGTTGGATACTAAGCCATTTTTATTGGCGAACCCTAGAGAGCTTTGCAGAGCATGGTGCCAGGTTTACAATCCCAAGGACATAAATAGTCCCACTAAAGTGAATGAGATCATTATTTGCATGATTAAATATCATAACATTAAACTGTACATAAATGCTACTGCTGTGGGTAGAGAGGGGGAAGGAGGAGAGGAGTGTGACATAAACTTTCAGGTGACAGAAGAGAAATGAATTCTGCCTGATTTCATCCTTCAAAAGCCTTCTAGTGACAGTATTATTTTTAAATGGCTTTTAGTGATTTTGTGACACTGCCAAGTCATTTAGCTCTATTAAAAAAAAAAAAAAAATAGGGNTTGTGAACCCCCAAAACAATTTAATCTTTTAAAAAAAAAAAAAAAAAAAAAAAAAAAAAAAAAAGAAATCTAATAGCGGCAAAAACAGAATAATGCACAGTATTAATCTAGTGCCAGCTGAGTTGCTGAGTTTGGGACTTACAGGACTTCGTGTGTGTGTGTGTGAAATTACCTTGTTGGACCCTCAGCTCATCCTGCCTTCTTTGGCAACCAGGGCTTTGGCAGGATCACCCCTCTCCTGCTCCCCGGGATGGTCAGGCTTCCTCCTTGTTCTGCAGAGCCAGGAGCCTTGCTGCAGTGGTTGCCAATGCTCAGCTCTTGCCCCTTTCAGTACCCCTCCACAAAGGCGCCCAGTAGTTCTGCGGCTGACTCAGAAATAAGTGCAAGAAATGAGCACACCGACTGTTACCTACATGCTCTGCACTGCTTTGCCATCACCGCTGAAGAGAGAGTAGGCTCACCAAACACACAGATGGCAAGAGCTGGGGAGAGCTGCTGGCATGGAGGAGGACAGGTTTAGTTTTCAACATGTTCTATTTCAAATTTGGCATACAGGGTGGAAAAAAACAATGCATTCCAGTGAGGGCAAATGCAAGATACTTCATGTAGGCTGTTGTGCACATATGGAGCAAGTGACACCTGCCCAGGCCTTGAGGACAGAAAAGTTTCAGTAGGTCAACAGTTCTGGCTAAGCCTGTATTGGGAGGACGACAGATATCTCCCAGGATGTATAAATATGAGTGCAGATCATAAAATGTAGTCTGAGATATAAGACAACTTTCCACTGTAGAACCAAGTTGAGTTGTATGAATTTCACAGAGGGGAAAAAAAGAAAGAAAATAAAATAATGAAAAAAGAGTATATAATACAGAACAAACAAAAAAGACCAGAGACCTAGAAAATGTGACCCATGGGGTTAAAAAATGACATAAACTCTGTTATTTAAC
The DNA here is from genome assembly GCA_013400735.1 of Pomatostomus ruficeps. NCBI lineage: Eukaryota > Metazoa > Chordata > Aves > Passeriformes > Timaliidae > Pomatostomus > Pomatostomus ruficeps. The sequence goes on along the minus strand of VYZT01005407.1, from coordinate 13,943 downwards.
CTAAGCAATGAGAAAGGGAAGAGGGAATGGATAGAAGAGACATTCATTAAACATGCATAGACTACTGCCAGGATAATCTGCTCTCCCTGTTCATGGTGGACAGAACAAGAAGTGATGTGCTTAGTGAATGCTGCAAGAAATGTTCAGGTTAGATATGAAAATGATAAGGATGGAGAAGCATAAAAATAGACTGCCTGGGGAGGTACAGAGCTTCTATCACAGGAAGAATGATGAGAGTAGAGCTCACTCTGCCATGAGGCAAAGGACCCTGCCAGCACTGTGATTCAGTGCATACAGTAACATTAGAGAACTGGGATGTCCCTATCTTGGTTTCATCTTATCTCTTTTGAATGGGTGTCTCCTTAAACCGCATTATATATTTGTTTCCTTTTCTTTTGGTTTATTATGATTTGTGTTGAGCAAGCCGAATGAGAAAGATCCTTTCTTTCTGTGCTCTGGGGTAATAGCACTAACAATTACAATTTCTTTCATAAAAGAAATATATAAGTCTTTGTATAAGATTTCTCCACTTACAGTACCATTTTCATCTTGAAGTAATGCTACAATTTCCATGAGATTTATCCAGGAGCAAGGATACATGTCTCTATTACTGTTGTGGAACCAGTATTAACCCTTTCCAGGTTAGCAAGGTCATGCTGAACCATGGAAAGGCCCATCCCTGTTCACAAAAATGCCACTGTTTCCTTTATCTGGGCTCTGAAGAACAAGAATTTCCTCTGCTTATATCTGTACAAAACCTGCATCACACATGGGACACGGACTTGGCTGGAGTTCCCAAACCTATTGTAGTGCAAATAGAGAAACAACCAGTGAAATCCTTCCTAAATCTCCATGCCTTCCTGACAACAATAATAATAATAATAATAAAAGGTGAATTAAGCAACGACAGCAGGAGGGGTATTCATAGAGGCTCAGGCCCACCGGAAGTCAAGCATCACATGCCATTTGTAAGCACCTAAACCCCCAACACGCCAGAGCTCCTAGTGGGGTAGCACAGCTCCCTTCCAGGCAGTGCCTCTATCCACACACATCCTTGCTGCTGTCAGAAGGCAGATGCATATTTATCTCAAAGGGTTCAGCAGGCATCACTCTTGTCTTTTGAAACACAAAGAAAACACATCTCCTTTAATTTGCCATAGTCTAATGTGTAGACTATATCTGCTTCAGCTGCTTCTAGCAGCATGGTTTCAGTTCCAAAACTGGAGGTTTCAGCCTTTCCCCTAGGACAGGCTTCAGACACTTCAGCACGGTTTACTCTGGGCAGAGGAGGAATGGGAGAGGTAAAGATAGATACGTCTTCCTCTCCAGGCTGTGCCACTGTGCACAATGCTGCCAGGTTTGCTGGCATAGAGTGACTCCACAAGCAAAAGAGGAGGAACAGTTTAATGTGCCAGCATGGGGAGTGAGGATTAGCTTTAACTCCAGGCTCTGTGCACGGGACAGTTTCTGTTATTTCTCCAGTGTTTTTAATGTAAATGATGTCAGGATAGAATCATCAAACACACACTCACTTAACACGGGGTGGTCAGAGCTACAGTCCTGGCAGTGACAGCACCTTTCTGAGAGGGTCTGAACTTGCCCAGGCAGAGGTGGAGGGGCTCCTAGGGCTCTCCCACCGTGGGCAAGTCCGCTCACTCCCAGCAAGGCCTGAGGTTCTCCCTTGTGCCGGGGCAGAGGGATGCCCAGCTGCAGCATCAGCTCTCCCTGAGCGTTGTGGGTGGATGCACCTGTCAGGCAAGGCGGGACGGTCCGGGACACCTAGAGAAGAGCAGCTCAGAGAAGCCTAAGTGACGTTTGAAGGAACCTGCTGGGGCCAGGGGACCTGCTCTGCGGCAACCCCCGCCCGCTGTCCCCCTCCCAGAGCCGCAGCTGCGGCTGCTTTAACCGGGCCGGGGGGGTGCGGGCAGCCCCGCCGACGTGGCGGGCATCAGCTGACCGCGCCGGGCTCTGCCTCCTCCCGGGCCGCC